>SSNS01000038.1:2943083-2986558 GCA_006937985.1 Aphyosemion australe
TGGCTTAATGTTAGTTGAAGGAAGTAGGGCATTGGTTAAAAAGAAAAAGGACATTAACATCATCAAAGTCATCCTTTGAATTTTGCAATGGTGTATTTTGAGACATTACCTGATTTGACAGAGGGATATGTAGGGCGGCATCCAGAGTTGAACTGGAGACCTCTTGATCTGCAGTCAAATGCTCTACCACTGAGCTATACCCCCTGTGTGAAGTGTCTATATATAGTCTAGGATTAATACATTTAAGATGGTTGTTGGCTCAATGTTAGTTGAAGGAAGTAGGGCATTGGTTAAAAAGATAAAGGACTACACCAATGATTTTAACAATCATCAAAGTCATCCTTTGAATTTTGCAATGGTGTATATTGAGGTATTCCTTGATTTGACAGGGGGCCATGGAAGGGGGCATCCAGAGTTGAACTGGAGACCTCTTGATCTGCAGTCAAATGCTCTACCACTGAGCTATACCCCCTGTGTGAAGTGTGTATATAGTCTAGGATTAATATATTTAAGATTGTTGTTGGCTCAATGTTAGTTGAAGGAAGTAGGGCATTGGTTAAAAAGATAAAGGACTACACCAAGGATTTCAACATCATCAAAGTCATTCTTTGAATTTTGCAATGGTGTATTTTGATGCATTCCATGATTTGACAGAGGGCCATGGAAGGGGGCATCCAGAGTTGAACTGGAGACCTCTTGATCTGCAGTCAAATGCTCTACCACTGAGCTATACCCCCTGTGTGAAGTGAGTTCATAGTCTAGGATTAATAAATTTAAGATGGTTGTTGGCTCAATGTTAGTTGAAGGAAGTAGGGCATTTGTTAAAAAGATAAAGGACTACACCAAGGATTTTAACAATCATCAAAGTCATCCTTTGAATTTTGCAATGGTGTATATTGAGGTATTCCTTGATTTGACAGAGGGCCATGGAAGGGGGCATCCAGAGTTGAACTGGAGACCTCTTGATCTGCAGTCAAATGCTCTACCACTGAGCTATACCCCCTGTGTGATGTGTGTATATAGTCTAGGATTAATACATTTAAGATGGTTGTTGGCTCAATGTTAGTTGAAGGAAGTAGGGCATTGGTTAAAAAGATAAAGGACTACACCAAGGATTTTAACATCATCAAAGTCATCCTTTGAATTTTGCAATGGTGTATATTGAGGCATTCCCTGATTTGACAGAGGGCCATGGAGGGGGGCATCCAGAGTTGAACTGGAGACCTCTTGATCTGCAGTCAAATGCTCTACCACTGAGCTATACCCCCTGTGTGAAGTGTGTACATAGTCTAGGATTAATAAATTTAAGATGGTTGTTGGCTCAATGTTAGTTGAAGGAAGTAGGGCATTTGTTAAAAAGATAAAGGACTACACCAAGGATTTTAACAATCATCAAAGTCATCCTTTGAATTTTGCAACGGTGTATTTTGATGCATTCCATGATTTGACAGAGGGCCATGGAAGGGGGCATCCAGAGTTGAGCTGGAGACCTCTTAATCTGCAGTCAAATGCTCTACCACTGAGCTATACCCCCTGTGTGATGTGTGTACATAGTCTAGGATTAAGACATTTAAGATTGTTGTTGGCTCAATGTAAGTTGAAGGAAGTAGGGCATTGGTTAAAACGAAAAAGGACATTAACATCATCAAAGTCATCCTTTGAATTTTGCAGTGGTGTATTTTGAGACATTACCTGATTTGACAGAGGGCTATGTGGGGGGGCATTCAGAGTTGAACTGGAGACCTCTTGATCTGCAGTCAAATGCTCTACCAGTGAGCTATACCCCCTGTGTGAAGTGACTATATATAGTCTAGGATTAATACATTTAAGATGGTTGTTGGCTCAATGTTAGTTGAATGAAGTAGGGCATTGGTTAAAAAGAAAAAGGACATTAACATCATCAAAGTCATCCTTTGAAATTTGCAATGGTGTATTTTGAGGCATTACCTGATTTGACAGGGGGCATTGGGGGGGGGGGGGGGGGGGGCATCCAGAGTTGAGCTTGAGACCTCTTGAACTGCAGTCAAATGCTGTACCACTGAGCTATACCCCCTGTGTGAAGTGTGTGTATATAGTCTAGGATTAATATATTTAAGATGGTTGTTGGCTCAATGTTAGTTGAAGGAAGTAGGGCATTGGTTAAAAAGATAAAGGACTACACCAAGGATTTAACATCATCAAAGTCATCCTTTGAATTTTGCAATGGTGTATATTGAGGTATTCCCTGATTTGACAGAGGGCTATGGAAGGGGGCATCCAGAGTTGAACTGGAGACCTCTTGATCTGCAGTCAAATGCTCTACCACTGAGCTATACCCCCTGTGTGAAGTGTGTATATAGTCTAGGATTAATATATTTAAGATTGTTGTTGGCTCAATGTTAGTTGAAGGAAGTAGGGCATTGGTTAAAAAGATAAAGGACTACACCAAGGATTTTAACATCATCAAAGTCATCCTTTGAATTTTGCAATGGTGTATCTTGAGGTATTCCCTGATTTGACAGAGGGCCATGGAAGGGGGCATCCAGAGTTGAGCTGGAGAACTCTTAATCTGCAGTCAAATGCTCTACCACTGAGCTATACCCCCTGTGTGATGTGTGTACATAGTCTAGGATTAAGACATTTAAGATTGTTGTTGGCTCAATGTAAGTTGAAGGAAGTAGGGCATTGGTTAAAAAATAAAGGACTACACCAAGGATTTTAACATCATCAAAGTCATCCTTTGAAATTTGCAATGGTGTATATTGAGGTATTCCCTGATTTGACAGAGGGCCATTGAGGGGGGCATCCAGAGTTGAGCTGGAGACCTCTTGATCTGCAGTCAAATGGTCTACCACTGAGCTATACCCCCTGTGTGATGTGTGTACATAGTCTAGGATTAAGACATTTAAGATTGTTGTTGGCTCAATGTAAGTTGAAGGAAGTAGGGTATTGGTTAAAAAGATAAAGGACTACACCAAGGATTTTAACATCATCAAAGTCATCCTTTGAATTTTGCAATGGTGTATATTGAGGTATTCCCTGATTTGACAGAGGGCCATGGAAGGGGGCATCCAGAGTTGAACTGGAGACCTCTTGATCTGCAGTCAAATGCTCTACCACTGAGCTATACCCCCTGTGTGAAACAAGTATGTATTTTGTCCATGTTTAAGAAATTTAAGATGGTTGTTGGCTTAATGTTAGTTGAAGGAAGTAGGTCATTGGTTAAAAAGAATAAAGACTACACCAAGGATTTAAACATCATCAAAGTCATCTTTTGAATTTTGCAACGGTGTATATTGAGGTATTCCCTGATTTGACAGAGGGCTATGGAAGGGGGCATCCAGAGTTGAACTGGAGACCTCTTGATCTGCAGTTAAATTTTCTATCACTGAGCTATACCCCCTCTGTGAAGCATCTATGTATTTTGTCCATGTTTAAGAAATTTAAGATGGTTGTTGGCTTACTGTTTGTTGAAAGAAGTAGGGCATTGGTTAAAAAGAGAAAGAACAACAACAAGGATTTGAGCATCATTAAATTCATCTTTAGAATTCTGCAATGTTGTATTTTGAGGTGCCCCTGGCTTTGCAGGTGGCCATGGAGGGGGGCATCCAGAGTTGAACTGGAGAACGCTTCATCTGCAGTCAAATGCTGTACCACTGAGCTATACCTCCTGTGTGAAGTGTGTATATATAGTCTAGGATTAATACATTTAAGATGGTTGTTGGCTCAATGTTAGTTGAAGGAAGTAGGGCATTGGTTAAAAAGATAAAGGACTACACCAAGGATTTTAACAATTATCAAAGTCATCCTTTGAATTTTGCAATGGTGTATTTTGATGCATTCCATGACTTGACAGAGGGCCGTGGAAGGGGGCATCGAGAGTTGAACTGGAGACCTCTTGATCTGCAGTCAAATGCTCTACCACTGAGCTATACCCCCTGTGTGAAGTGTGTATATATTCTAGGATTAATATATTTAAGATGGTTGTTGGCTCAATGTTAGTTGAAGGAAGTAGGGCATTGGTTAAAAAGATAAAGGACTACAGCAAGGATTTTAACATCATCAAAGTCATCCTTTGAATTTTGCAACGGTGTATTTTGATGCATTCCATGATTTGACAGAGGGCCATGGAAGGGGGCATCCAGAGTTGAGCTGGAGACCTCTTAATCTGCAGTCAAATGCTCTACCACTGAGCTATACCCCCTGTGTGATGTGTGTACATAGTCTAGGATTAAGACATTTAAGATTGTTGTTGGCTCAATGTAAGTTGAAGGAAGCAGGGCATTGGTTAAAAAGATAAAGGACTACAGCAAGGATTTTAACATCATCAAAGTCATCCTTTGAATTTTGCAATGGTGTATATTGAGGTATTCCCTGATTTGACAGAGGGCCATTGAGGGGGGCATCCAGAGTTGAGCTGGAGACCTCTTGATCTGCAGTCAAATGCTCTGCCACTGAGCTATAGACCCTATGTGAAACATGCACATATTTTGTCCATGTTTAAGAAATTTAAGATGGTTGTTGGCTTAATGTTAGTTGAAGGAAGTAGGGCATTGGTTAAAAAGAAAAAGGACATTAACATCATCAAAGACATCCTTTGAATTTTGCAATGGTGTATATTGAGGTATTCCCTGATTTGACAGAGGGCCATTGAAGGGGGCATCCAGAGTTGAGCTGGAGACCTCTTAATCTGCAGTCAAATGCTCTACCACTGAGCTATACCCCCTGTGTGATGTGTGTACATAGTCTAGGATTAAGACATTTAAGATTGTTGTTGGCTCAATGTAAGTTGAAGGAAGTAGGGCATTGGTTAAAAAGATAAAGGACTACACCAAGGATTTTAACAATCATCAAAGCCATCCTTTGAATTTTGCAATGGTGTATTTTGAGGAATTACCTGATTTGACAGAGGGCTATGGAAGGGCGCATCCAGAGTTGAACTGGATACCTCTTGATCTGCAGTCAAATGCTCTACCACTGAGATATACCCCCTGTGTGAAGTGTCTATATATAGTCTAGGATTAATATATTTAAGGTGGTTGTTGGCTTAATGTTAGTTGAAGGAAGTAGGGCATTGGTTAAAAAGAAAAAGGACATTAACATCATCAAAGTCATCCTTTGAATTTTGCAATGGTGTATTTTGAGGCATTACCTGATTTGACAGGGGGCTTTGGAGGGGGGCATCCAGAGATGAACTTGAGACCTCTTGAACTGCAGTCAAATGCTGTACCACTGACCTATAACCCCTGTGTGAAGTGTGTATATAGTCTAGGATTAATAAATTTAAGATGGTTGTTGGCTCAATGTTAGTTGAATGAAGTAGGGCATTTGTTAAAAAGATAAAGGACTACACCATGGATTTTAACAATCATCAAAGTCATCCTTTGAATTTTGCAATGGTGTATATTGAGGTATTGCCTGATTTGAAAGGGGGCATCCAGAGTTGAACTGGAGACCTCTTGATCTGCAGTCAAATGCTCGACCACTGAGCTATACCCCCTGTGTGAAGTGTCTATATATAGTCTAGGATTAATACATTTAAGATGGTTGTTGGCTCAATGTTAGTTG
The DNA here is from genome assembly GCA_006937985.1 of Aphyosemion australe. Taxonomy (NCBI): domain Eukaryota; kingdom Metazoa; phylum Chordata; class Actinopteri; order Cyprinodontiformes; family Nothobranchiidae; genus Aphyosemion; species Aphyosemion australe. The sequence goes on from SSNS01000038.1 coordinate 2,948,631, forward strand.
AAGGAAGTAGGGCATTGGTTAAAAAGATAAAGGACTACACCAAGGATTTTAACAATCATCAAAGTCATCCTTTGAATTTTGCAATGGTGTATTTTGATGCATTCCATGATTTGACAGAGGGCCATGGAAGGGGGCATCCAGAGTTGAACTGGAGACCTCTTGATCTGCAGTCAAATGCTCGACCACTGAGCTATACCCCCTGTGAGAAGTGTCTATATATAGTCTAGGATTAATACATTTAAGATGGTTGTTGGCTCAATGTTAGTTGAAGGAAGTAGGGCATTGGTTAAAAAGATAAAGGACTACACCAAGGATTTTAACAATCATCAAAGTCATCCTTTGAATTTTGCAATGGTGTATTTTGATGCATTCCATGATTTGACAGAGGGCCATGGAAGGGGGCATCCAGAGTTGAACTGGAGACCTCTTGATCTGCAGTCAAATGCTCTACCACTGAGCTATACCCCCTGTGTGAAGGGTCTATATATGTCCAGGATTAAGAAATTTAAGATGGTTGTTGGCTTAATGTTAGTTGAAGGAAGTAGGGCATTGGTTAAAAAGATAAAGGACTACACCAAGGATTTTAACAATCATCAAAGTCATCCTTTGAATTTTGCAATGGTGTATTTTGATGCATTCCATGATTTGACAGAGGGCCATGGAAGGGGGCATCCAGAGTTGAACTGGAGACCTCTTGATCTGCAGTCAAATGCTCTACCACTGAGCTATACCCCCTGTGTGATGTGTGTACATAGTCTAGGATTAAGACATTTAAGATTGTTGTTGGCTCAATGTAAGTTGAAGGAAGTAGGGCATTGGTTAAAAAGAAAAAGGACATTAACATCATCAAAGTCATCCTTTGAATTTTGCAATGATGTATTTTGATGCATTCCATGATTTGACAGAGGGCCATGGAAGGGGGCATCCAGAGTTGAACTGGAGACCTCTTGATCTGCAGTCAAATGCTCTACCACTGAGCTATACCCCCTGTGTGAAGTGCTATATATAGTCTAGGATTAATACATTTAAGATGGTTGTTGGCTCAATGTTAGTTGAAGGAAGTAGGGCATTGGTTAAAAAGATAAAGGACTACACCAAGGATTTTAACAATCATCAAAGTCATCCTTTGAATTTTGCAATGGTGTATATTGAGGTATTCCTTGATTTGACAGAGGGCCATGGAAGGGGGCATCCAGAGTTGAACTGGATACCTCTTGATCTGCAGTCAAATGCTCTACCACTGAGATATACCCCCTGTGTGAAGTGTGTATATAGTCTAGGATTAATATATTTAAGATGGTTGTTGGCTCAATGTTAGTTGAAGGAAGTAGGGCATTGGTTAAAAAGATAAAGGACTACACCAAGGATTTTAACAATCATCAAAGTCATCCTTTGAATTTTGCAATGGTGTATTTTGATGCATTCCATGATTTGACAGAGGGCCATGGAAGGGGGCATCCAGAGTTGAACTGGAGACCTCTTGATCTGCAGTCAAATGCTCTACCACTGAGCTATACCCCCTGTGTGAAGTGTCTATATATAGTCTAGGATTAATACATTTAAGATGGTTGTTGGCTCAATGTTAGTTGAAGGAAGTAGGGCATTGGTTAAAAAGATAAAGGACTACACCAAGGATTTTAACAATCATCAAAGTCATCCTTTGAATTTTGCAATGGTGTATTTTGATGCATTCCATGATTTGACAGAGGGCCATGGAAGGGGGCATCCAGAGTTGAACTGGAGACCTCTTGATCTGCAGTCAAATGCTCGACCACTGAGCTATACCCCCTGTGTGAAGTGTCTATATATAGTCTAGGATTAATACATTTAAGATGGTTGTTGGCTCAATGTTAGTTGAAGGAAGTAGGGCATTGGTTAAAAAGATAAAGGACACCAAATTTTAACATCATCAAAGTCATCCTTTGAATTTTGCAATGGTGTATTTTGATGCATTCCATGATTTGACAGAGGGCCATGGAAGGGGGCATCCAGAGTTGAACTGGAGACCTCTTGATGTGCAGTCATATGCTCTAGCACTGAGCTATACCCCCTGTGTGAAGTGTCTATATATAGTCTAGGATTAATATATTTAAGATGGTTGTTGGCTTAATGTTAGTTGAAGGAAGTAGGGCATTGGTTGAAAAGAAAAAGGACATTAACATCATTAAAGTCATCCTTTGAATTTTGCAATGGTGTATTTTGAGGCATTACCTGATTTGACAGAGGGCTATGGAAGGGGGCATCCAGAGTTGAACTGGAGACCTCTTGATCTGCAGTCAAATGCTCTACCACTGAGCTATATCCCCTGTGTGAAGTGTATATATATAGTCTAGGATTAATATATTTAAGATGGTTGATGGCTTAATGTTAGTTGAAGGAAGTAGGGCATTGGTTAAAAAGAAAAAGGACATTAACATCATCAAAGTCATCCTTTGAATTTTGCAATGGTGTATATTGAGGTATTCCCTGATTTGACAGAGGGCATTGAAGGGGGCATCCAGAGTTGAGCTGGAGACCTCTTGATCTGCAGTCAAATGCTCTACCACTGAGCTATACCCCCTGTGTGAAGTGTGTATATAGTCTAGGATTAATAAATTTAAGATGGTTGTTGGCTCAATGTTAGTTGAAGGAAGTAGGGCATTTGTTAAAAAGACAAAGGACTACACCAAGGATTTTAACAATCATCAAAGTCATCCTTTGAATTTTGCAATGGTGTATATTGAGGTATTCCCTGATTTGACAGAGGGCCATTGAAGGGGGCATACAGAGTTGAACTGGAGACCTCTTGATCTGCAGTCAAATGCTCTACCACTGAGCTATACCCCCTGTGTGAAACAAGTAAGGACTACACCAAGGATTTTAACATCATCAAAGTCACGCTTTGAATTTTGCAATGATGTATATTGAAGTATTCCCTGATTTGACAGAGGGCTATGGAAGGGGGCATCCAGAGTTGAACTGGAGACCTCTTGATCTGCAGTCAAATGCTCTACCACTGAGATATACCCCCTGTGTGAAGTGTCTATATATAGTCTAGGATTAATACATTTAAGATGGTTGTTGGCTCAATGTTAGTTGAAGGAAGTAGGGCATTGGTTAAAAAGATAAAGGACTACACCAAGGATTTTAACAATCATCAAAGTCATCCTTTGAATTTTGCAATGGTGTATATTGAGGTATTCCTTGATTTGACAGAGGGCCATGGAAGGGGGCATCCAGAGTTGAACTGGAGACCTCTTGATCTGCAGTCAAATGCTCTACCACTGAGCTATACCCCCTGTGTGAAGTGTGTACATAGTCTAGGATTAATAAATTTAAGATGGTTGTTGGCTCAATGTTAGTTGAAGGAAGTAGGGCATTGGTTAAAAAGACAAAGGACTACACCAAGGATTTTAACAATCATCAAAGTCATCCTTTGAATTTTGCAATGGTGTATATTGAGGTATTGCCTGATTTGAAAGGGGGCATCCAGAGTTGAACTGGAGACCTCTTGATCTGCAGTCAAATGCTCTACCACTGAGCTATACCCCCTGTGTGAAGTGTCTATATATAGTCTAGGATTAATACATTTAAGATGGTTGTTGGCTCAATGTTAGTTGAAGGAAGTAGGGCATTGGTTAAAAAGAGAAAGAACAACAACAAGGATTTGAGCATCATTAAATTCATCTTTAGAATTCTGCAATGTTGTATTTTGAGGTGCCCCTGGCTTTGCAGGTGGCCATGGAGGGGGGCATCCAGAGTTGAACTGGAGAACGCTTCATCTGCAGTCAAATGCTGTACCACTGAGCTATACCTCCTGTGTGAAGTGTGTATATATAGTCTAGGATTAATACATTTAAGATGGTTGTTGGCTCAATGTTAGTTGAAGGAAGTAGGGCATTGGTTAAAAAGATAAAGGACTACACCAAGGATTTTAACAATTATCAAAGTCATCCTTTGAATTTTGCAATGGTGTATTTTGATGCATTCCATGATTTGACAGAGGGCCATGGAAGGGGGCATCCAGAGTTGAACTGGAGACCTCTTGATCTGCAGTCAAATGCTCTACCACTGAGCTATACCCCCTGTGTGAAGTGTCTATATATTCTAGGATTAATATATTTAAGGTGGTTGTTGGCTCAATGTTAGTTGAAGGAAGTAGGGCATTTGTTAAAAAGATAAAGGACTACACATCATCAAAGTCACGCTTTGAATTTTGCAATGGTGTATTTTGAGGCATTCCCTGATTTGACAGAGGGCTATGGAAGGGGGCATCCAGAGTTGAACTGGAGACCTCTTGAACTGCAGTCAAATGCTGTACCACTGACCTATAACCCCTGTGTGAAGTGTGTATATAGTCTAGGATTAATAAATTTAAGATGGTTGTTGGCTCAATGTTAGTTGAAGGAAGTAGGGCATTTGTTAAAAAGATAAAGGACTACACCAAGGATTTTAACAATCATCAAAATCATCCTTTGAATTTTGCAATGGTGTATATTGAGGTATTGCCTGATTTGAAGAGGGGGCATCCAGAGTTGAACTGGAGACCTCTTGATCTGCAGTCAAATGCTCTACCACTGAGCTATACCCCCTGTGTGAAGTGTATATATAGTCTAGGATTAATACATTTAAGATGGTTGTTGGCTCAATGTTAGTTGAAGGAAGTAGGGCATTGGTTAAAAAGATAAAGGACTACACCAAGGATTTTAACAATCATCAAAGTCATCCTTTGAATTTTGCAATGGTGTATTTTGATGCATTCCATGATTTGACAGAGGGCCATGGAAGGGGGCATCCAGAGTTGAACTGGAGACCTCTTGATCTGCAGTCAAATGCTCTACCACTGAGCTATACCCCCTGTGTGAAGTGTGTATATAGTCTAGGATTAATATATTTAAGATGGTTGTTGGCTCAATGTTAGTTGAAGGAAGTAGGGCATTTGTTAAAAAGATAAAGGACTACGCCAAGGATTTTAACAATCATCAAAGTCATCCTTTGAATTTTAAATGGTGTATTTTGAGGCATTACCTGATTTGACAGGGGGCATGGGGCATCCAGAGTTGAACTGGAGACCTCTTGATCTGCAGTCAAATGCTCTACCACTGAGCTATACCCCCTGTGTGAAGTGTCTATATATAGTCTAGGATTAATACATTTAAGATGGTTGTTGGCTCAATGTTAGTTGAAGGAAGTAGGGCATTTGTTAAAAAGAAAAAGGACATTAACATCATCAAAGTCATCCTTTGAATTTTGCAATGGTGTATTTTGAGGCATTACCTGATTTGACAGGGGGCTTTGGAGGGGAGCATCCAGAGTTGAACTTGAGACCTCTTGAACTGCAGTCAAATGCTGTACCACTGACCTATAATCCCTGTGTGAAGTGTGTATATAGTCTAGGATTAATACATTTAAGATGGTTGTTGGCTCAATGTTAGTTGAAGGAAGTAGGGCATTGGTTAAAAAGATAAAGGACTACACCAAGGATTTTAACAATCATCAAAGTCATCCTTTGAATTTTGCAATGGTGTATATTGAGGAATTCCCTGCTTTTACAGGGGGCTATGGAAGGGGGGCATCCAGAGTTGAACTGAGGACCTCTTGATCTGCAGTCAAATGCTCTGCCACTGAGCTATAGACCCTATGTGAAACATGCACATATTTTGTCCATGTTTAAGAAATTTAAGATGGTTGTTGGCTTAATGTTAGTTGAAGGAAGTAGGGCATTGGTTAAAAAGAAAAAGGACATTAACATCATCAAAGACATCCTTTGAATTTTGCAATGGTGTNTGTTGTGAGAAGATTCTCTGTGCTGCTGAGGCTGTGTTATGATTACAAGTGGACACATACACACACACAATTTGTCCATCTGTATTTTGATTAAGAACAAAATAATTTGTAATTAACAGCATTTTATTACTACTGAAGGCTGTGTTAGAAACATTTGTGCAGCATATTAAGAGTGCAGATGCCTGAGTTTAGAGATAAGATTCATGGGAGACACCTACAAGGAAGCTTCCCAGAGAATTGTAGCCCTTCAGGTTGGGGCCTCTTGGTTTCTTATCAGAGGAAACTCCCTTCAACTCAGACTGGACCATACATTGATGTCCACGCTGCAGAAACTGCTTAATATGATAATATTTAATGTGACCTTCGAAAAGTCTCCACCTTTGTCAGGATTACTTCCATACAATGAAGATGTTTAGTTATTCATGAAGATTATCATAAGATGCCACCCATCAAGGGGGAACATATTTTGTATGTATAAATGTGAGTGACCCACACAGTCGAGCAGCGATTTTCCTGGGGGAAGAAGACTGATAACTCTGGTCACCTCTAATCGCTCCGCCGGCTCATCTGGGTCCTCTGCTGACTTTTTCATTAAAAGAACTGAGCCACATTCGGGCCAGAACACTTCAACTTGGAAGCGTGAGTGTGATTTTCTCATTTTCTCTTCAACATGTGTAGCTGATAACCTGTTGTGATCCATCGGCAACAAGTGAGGTTGAGAGATTAAAGGGACTTAATATAAAAGCTCAGATATTTTGTATTAAAATTACTAATCATGATTTAAAACATGGTATATAAAATACAATAATAGGATTAAGCAAAGTAATCCAATTTATTACAGAATACAACTTTAAGCAAATATTAAATGTTTATATGATTAAATACAATTTTAACACTGGTAAAAGGGAGGGAGGTTGGTTTTGGTAGAGACATTCAGAAGAGCCCATAAATAAGAGGCCGACCCTTTTGGGGAGTATATGCAAGGGTCAGGCCCACAACCGAGCCAGCCGACTGCTTGTTACAAACATCATCAAAGTCATCCTTTGCATTTTGCAATGGTGTATATTGAGGAATTCCCTGATTTGCCAGGGGGCTATGGAGGGGGGCATCCAGAGTTGAACTGGAGACCTCTTGATCTGCAGTCAAATGCTCTACCACTGAGCTATACCCCCTGTGTGAAGTGTGTATATAGTCTAGGATTAATATATTTAAGATGGTTGTTGGCTCAATGTTATTTGAAGGAAGTAGGGCATTGGTTAAAAAGAAAAAGGACATTAACATCATCAACGTCATCCTTTGAATTTTGCAATGGTGTATTTTGAGGCATTGCCTGATTTGACAGGGGGCTTTGGAGGGGGGCATCCAGAGTTGAACTTGAGACCTCTTGAACTGCAGTCAAATGCTGTACCACTGACCTATAACCCCTGTGTGAAGTGTGTATATAGTCTAGGATTAATAAATTTAAGATGGTTGTTGGCTCAATGTTAGTTGAAGGAAGTAGGGCATTTGTTAAAAAGATAAAGGACTACACCAAGGATTTTAACAATCATCAAAGTCATCCTTTGAATTTTGCAATGGTGTATATTGAGGTATTGCCTGATTTGAAAGGGGGCATCCAGAGTTGAACTGGAGACCTCTTGATCTGCAGTCAAATGCTCTACCACTGAGCTATACCCCCTGTGTGAAGTGTCTATATATAGTCTAGGATTAATACATTTAAGATGGTTGTTGGCTCAATGTTAGTTGAAGGAAGTAGGGCATTGGTTAAAAAGATAAAGGACTACACCAAGGATTTTAACAATCATCAAAGTCATTCTTTGAATTTTGCAATGGTGTATTTTGATGCATTCCATGATTTGACAGAGGGCCATGGAAGGGGGCATCCAGAGTTGAACTGGAGACCTCTTGATCTGCAGTCAAATGCTCTACCACTGAGCTATACCCCCTGTGTGAAGTGTTGTATATAGTCTAGGATTAATATATTTAAGATGGTTGTTGGCTTAATGTTAGTTGAAGGAAGTAGGGCATTGGTTAAAAAGAAAAAGGACATTAACATCATCAAAGTCATCCTTTGAATTTTGCAATGGTGTATTTTGAGGCATTACCTGATTTGACGGAGGGCTATGGAAGGGGTCATCCAGAGTTGAACTGGAGACCTCCTGATCTGCAGTCAAATGCTCTACCACTGAGTTATACCCCCTGTGTGAAGTGTGTATATAGGATTTTAACATCATCAAATTCATCCTTTGAATTTTGCAATGGTGTATATTGAGGTATTCCCTGATTTGACAGAGGGCTATGGAGGGGGGTATCCAGAGTTGAACTGGAGACCTCTTGATTTGCAGTCAAAGTCTCTATCACTGAGCTATACCCCCTCTGTGAAACATCTATGTATTTTGTCCATGTTTAAGAAATTTAAGATGGTTGTTGGCTCAATGTTAGTTGAAGGTAGCAAGGCATTGGTTAAAAAGAACAAGACCTACAATGAAAATTGAAATTTAGTGAACTTGTTCCTTTAAATTGTGCAATTTTGTAAATTGCACAGCGGTATGGTATGGGGTTTGTGATTGGGCCTTGGGGGGGCATTAGGGGTTGAGCTGCAGACTTCTTGATGTTCAGTCAAATGCTCTACCACTGAGCTATACCCACATTTTTATGGCAAGCAATTAGTGTAGGTTTAATAAATTTAAAATGTTTGTTGGCTTAATGTTAGTTGAAGGAAGTAAGGCATTGGTTTAAATAAGAAAGGACTACACCAAGGATTTTAACATCATCAATGTCATCCTTTGAATTTTGCAATGGTGTATTTTGAGGCACTTGTAGACATAACAGAGGGCCATGGAAGGGAGCATCCAGAGTTGGAGGTGGGAGTGCAACAAGGACCGTCTCTAAGCCCTTTCTTGTTTGCTTTGGTGATGGAGAGGCTGATAGATGATGTTAGACAGGAGTCTCCATGGACTTTGATGTTTGTAGATGACATAGTGATTTGCAGTGAAAGCAGGGTGCAGGTAGCGGAGAAGCTAGAGAGGTGGGGATATGTAGTGCAAAAGAGAGGATTGAAGATGGAATCAATGTTTGTAAACGAGAGGGACACAAGTGGAATGGTTATGTTACAGGGAGTAGAAGTAAAGAAGATAGAGGACTTTAACAACTTAGGGTCTATGATCCAAAGCTACAGAGAGGGTGGAAAAGGTGAAGAAGCATGTGAAGCCGGTTGGAATGGGTGGGGGAAAGTGTCAGGTGTGATAAAAGCATTTCTGGTGTAGAAAACAGGAGGCAGAACTGGACGTTGCAGAGCTCAAGATGTTGAGGTTCTCTTTGGGAGTGACAAGGATGGATAGGATCTGGAATGAGTCAATCAGAGGAACTGCTCGTGTTAGATGTTTAGGAGAAAAGTCAGAGGCCCAACTGAGATTGTTTGGACATGTCCAGAGGAGAGACAAAGATGAGATGGGTAGAAGGATGCTGAGGTTGGAGCCACCAGGCAGGAGGCTGAGAGGAAGACCAAACAGGAGATTTATGGATGTGGTGGAAGAGGACATGAAGTTAGTTGGTGTGAGGGTAGAGGATGCAGTTTGGTGTATTAACCTGGTAGCTCTTCATACGGCTCAATAATCGTGAAGTAGCTCTCAGCTTCTCAAAGGTTGGCGACCCCTGCTGAAGACCAAATGCCAGCTCAGTTACGTACTTTGTTGGTACTTCCTCTCTTCTTTGCACATCACTGACTGTATTTCCCCCAGTTTCCTTTCCTTTTGTTTATTCTTCTCTAGTCTGAAGTGTGAGTTAGCCCTCTTCAGCCAGGTGAAGTATCCGTCTCATCACCCTAATGGAAAATTAGCACGAGATGCCAAAACACCTTATTAGCACAGTGTATAGCGCAATGTTTGAATGCACTGCCTCTCCAGTACCCTTGTGCTAACATAAAAGGCCTTTTTAGTCATAATGCAGCTAATCAGGAGGCAAATGAGAGAACTAAAAAACTGTTTTGTTCCTCTGAAAAACTCGTATATTTTGCTCACCAAATTAAGTGAAGAGGCTTAGTTCCCCTTGACAGAAGAAGCAGCTTCCTGAAATGCATGAGTGGCTGATATTAACAAGGAACGCTCATCTGGCACTCCATTAACTCAGTTTGTTGATACAGCTCAGTCAGACAGCCAGACAGGATGACCATGTAGGGCATATCCCTTTGAAGTCTTTTCTTTTTTTTTCTTCTTGGGATGGAAAAACTAAACACTTTTCTCATGCATAACACATTCAGCACCTTTTCTCCTTTACCTTAAATGGAAAGGTGAATCAACATCCTACTTTATAGTCAAATTTTCCTCATATTGATTAACTTGTGTGTGACATGGCATTCAAGATGGCTTCTGAAAATGAAAAACAACAATGTAAGTGGCTTTAATGACAACTGCAAGACTTGGAAAACAGATTAAAGTGCTACAAATGGTGATTTTTTTGTGTGAAAGAATAAACAAAAGGTTGAATGAAGTCATGACTGCATTTAGTTTGTTCATGCGTTCATTATGACATCAGTCATGGTTTTCTTCCCAAGTAATTTTTATATTGAACATTTATAAAGATGGAGGACAGATCTCCACCTCTTTTAATTATACTAAAGTAAAAAAATAATACCTCTTTCACAGGTGCTGCTAAACAGAGTCTACACAATAAAGATGTGCAGCGGAAAGTTTCATCTCATGATATCAAATTATAACGAGATCAACTTATTCTTCTGACAATATAATTTCCATGTTCTTAAAATATACGTATCACATTTGAAAATATAATTATATTGTTAAAACGTGATATTACATAGTTCAGATGTGACAGTTACATTGTTAGAACAATAAAAATTGCTGTATACTATGATTATGTACTAATTTTATTTGGAATGAATGAATGACTTTATTTATAGAGCACATTTCCTGCATAGCAGCAACTCAATGGGCTTTACAGTAGCTAAAACCTAATATAAAATAATCAAGTATAAAATATGTACACACTCATCAACAAATGGTATATACATACATAAAATACACACATAAAACAATTAAAAACCCACACACACAAACATACACACACACATCCACACACGCACATAAAGCAAAGACTGAGGTAAAAGTAATTAAAGCAGTGAAATGTAATTACGAGCCCTTATCTAAAAAAAAAACTATAGAACTATAAAAGAGAAGGATATAAGATAAAAAATGGGTGGCAGGTCTACATTTCCATACAAATAACTAAATTCCATCAAAAACAATTTTTTTACACAAAGGGGGCGGGTATTAAAACTAATACCACAGCCAACCACTAGGGGATTTGCTCTGGCTTCAAACTTGCATTTTTGTGTCTAACTCTAATATGCAATGATTTTCATAATTCATCTTTAACCATGAAAAAGATAAATTATACTTCATAAAAAAACTGATTTTCTAGCAGTCAGAAAAGATTAGAATGCCTTCTCCAGGTCAGGGACGAGGTCCTGCAAGTTTAAGTATCTTGGGGTCTTGTTCACAAATGAGGAAAAAATGGAGTCCGAGAGACGGATTGGTGCTGCGTCTGCAGTGACGCGTTGTACCATTCTGTCGTGGTGAAGAGAGAGCTGAGTCGAAAGGGCGAAGCTATCGATTTACCGGTCGATCTACATTTCAACCCTCATCTATGGTCGCGAGCTTTGAGAAGCTCGGTCATCTGGGAGGGGCTCGGAGTAGATTTGCTGCTCCTCCACATCAAGAGGAGCCAGTTGAGGTGGCTCGGGCATCTGGTTAGGATGCCTCCTGGACGCCTCCCTGGTGAGGTTTTCTGGACAGGTCCAACCAGGAGGAGACTTAAGGAAGACCCAGGACACGCTGGAGGGATTATGTCTCTCAGCTGGACAGGGAACGCCTTGGGATCCCCCCTGAGGACCTGGCCCAAGTGGCTGGGGAGAGGGAAGTCTGGGCCTCTCTGCTTAGGCTGCTTTCCCAGTAACATGACCCCGGACAAGTAGCAATTTTCAAACGTTGCACTGAGTTGGAAAATGTGTTTTGACTTTGTTCTACACATTTATTTGGCAAACAAACGAGACATAGTATTTATATGATTGTAACTCCATTCTCTGCCAAGGTATGGGGTCTAATGTGATGGTTTATGTACACCACCCCCCCCCCCCCCCCACACACACACACACACACACACACACACACACACACACACACACACACACAAACAGCTTTTTAATTTGCTGTACACTTCAGATAGCTTTTATTAGACTTTTTATTATAATAATTAATATAATTTCACTTATAAAATTTTCCACCTCTGCTTAAAATGTCCAGCGTGGCACCTGGAGTTGTTGATCATGTGACATTTCCCGGGTCCACCTTTGCACACTTTGTCCTTTTAGTGTTTATTCATGTCCTCACGCTCATAGATTTATAGCTGGCCTCAGGCATGGACAGGACAACCCCCTCACTGGTTGAACAATACAATTTACTCATGTTTGGTTCTAAAATATTAGATTACTGCAACACAGACCCATGCTACCAGTCCAACACGTTATATAAATGACTGCCTGAAACAGACAAGAGCATGGATAGGATGGAAAAAAGAAAGCTGGTGCAAGAACAAAGTAAATGAAAGTAAAGTGAGCTGTCAGGTGTTATTGGATATAAAATGGTCAAGGCAAATTAAGAAGAAAAGCAGCCAAATTAAGGCATGGGGATTAGAGAGATGTGGATGGATTTAGTATCCCTGGTGAAAGTTGCATAATGAAGGGCATGGAGTTGGATTGTGCTGAATTTTTAGTCCTGCATGTCACGCGTATTTAACAGTAAATGTAGAAAAATGCATTTAGACTTAAAATGTTAACGATTAATAGAACAAACTGTCGTCAAAATAGCTTACGCAGCACCTGAAACCAAAAAGGGAAAGAATTAAAACATAATCGTACAAAAATGTAGCGTTCTCTCCTTTGAAAACTCAAACTGGCTCAAAAGCAGGCACATCAAGCTGTTCCAGATGTTAGGACCTGACAGAGGATTCAAGTCCTCTCTGAAGCTCTAATCTGCAAAATCTGGACTTTAAACTCATTTATTTATTTATTTATTTCTACTCAGTATTGTGAGCCATCATTTAGAAAAACAGACGTCATATTTAAAAAGATGTATAAAGTTTGCATTAAGTTGCTTTTTAGCAACTTTCCCAACCATTAAAGCTCAGTTAAAAAAACATCAAATTTTGAGACTCAAATATTAATAAATCCTTTAAATATTCATAAATATTGTCCTCTTTACATTTATTGAAGCAGTGGATGAACAGCTGTGGAATAATCCAAGCAAAAAGAAGAAAATAATCCAATAAGGGACTGAGATTATGCAACATTTTTTGTGTGCAATAGCGACAGAAACAATGTTGTCCATATGGGACATTATGGGTCAGGGTGGTGTGAATAAAATCAGTGGAAAAGCGGGGGGGGGGGGGGGGGGGGGGGGGGGGGGTAAACAGTCTGAAATTGTGTCTAGAACCAAGTTAAACCTCTGGAAGCCCGTCTGAGTCTTTTCTGGAATGAAACGGGATGAAATTGAGAGAGAAACGGGGACGAAGGAATAAAGGAAATTAGTAACGTAATCCACAGCAGGATCAAAAGAGTGCGATTGGATTATATTTTGTTGCATCACGGCAAATGAAAGATGTTTGAGATCAAAGGCAGTGATTTTCAGCGGGAGAATATGGCGATGCATTATTGAAGATGGAACAAAGCGTGTGTGTGTGTGTGTGTGTGTTTCTGTGAGAGGGATCGTATTTGATGTCATAACTTGGGAAACGTAGCCTCTTTTATTCAGCAGGGCTGTGTAATCCAACCTGGGCCTCCTCATTGTGTCTTTATTTGTTTGATTTCAAGGCAGGGACTTACAATTAAGCCAATCTGGAAACGGGATCGGGCTGTGACTGATGATAATTACCTGCTGTCTACACCATTAAGAATTTAATGTAATTTCAGATAGACTTTCCTGGAAGGGGGTAAAAGGGTGAGCTGGAGATAGGTACAGAGGAAGTTTGCAGGGGCAATAATGGAGCTTTGCCTGCAGAGCTGAGCATTTTGTCTCTGTGTGTCTGTATACGTGCTGTATTAAAAAGCCTCTGTTTTAAGCCTAGTCACCCTTACAAAGTCCATTCTGTTCCGGTTTGAAGATTTCAAACTGAATGTCAGCAGGATTACTGCTGATGGGGATCCGTCGTGTGAAAGAAAAGCTGTGAAGTGTCCCTGTCTGGGTAACTCCCCCTCACTCCCAGCTGTTTCCAACCTTGTAAAACCCGACGCAGGATTCATTAAATGAGTCAGAAATCAAAGAAAACTCTTGAAGATTAAAAAACGTTCAAGTGGAGGTCAAAGGGCCTGTTGAGGATCGGGTCTGTTAGAGGAATAAATGGATTGAGTTACTGTTTGACACCATGGAGACGGGACGCAGAAAAAGTCTGTCGAGCTGCTGATGTAAGCAGATTCATAACATCCAGATATGGGATTTTTAGATAGCATTTACAGCCATTAGAGAGCTTTCCAGAAAATGTTTGGTGACAAAACTTCCATTTAACGCCATGTTCAAGTCAAGTCATAAAGTCATAAACTTCACACACACACACACACGCACGCACGCACGCACACACACACACACACACACACACACACACACACACACACACACACACACACACACACACACACACACACACACACACACACACACACACACACACACACACACACACACACACACACACACACACACTACAATGAGCTATACCTGCAACTTATAAACAGCTGAGACTTTGAGAAAACGTTTCCCATTCCTGATCTCCTGGCCAGTGTTTGGGAGTGAACTTCACTAGGATCATGGAGGTAAAAGAATGAAAATCAACCCAGAACACCAACATTCAGGTATTAATGACAGAGTGGTATGACAGATGCTTATTTGGCATTAAGGCCAGCTTCACACCAGCAGTAGGGCCTGAGCGTCACATGTCCTGGTTGTCAGGAGTTTTTATTTTGGCTCTCATGTTGATGGGTTAGAGCAGTGTTTCTCAACCTTTTTCAGCGATGTACCTCCTGTGATTATTTTTTCAGCCAAGTACCCTCTAACCAGCGCAAAGCATTTTTGGTTGTATAAAAAATACCTAAAACTGAGCACTGATTAGGGATAATGAAATTAGCCTACTCCTACTGAATATTACATTTTATTTAATTTTATGAATTTTTAATTATTTTTTTCATGAAATATTTATTAAATTATTTTTTAAAGGATTTTTGCATGGATGCTATTTTTTAAATATATGTATATTTTCTCACGTACCCCCTGAAGTGCCTTCAAGTACCCCCAGGGGTACTAGTACCCCCTTTTGAGAAACAGTAGGTTAGAGCATTCACAAAGGCTGTGTGTCACGTGTTTCTCTGCTGTGACTCCAATTGCCACTTTGCCACATAGAGTTTTAGGGCTATGCCCCCCCCCCCCCCCCGGTTTTTTGTTTATCCAAAACCATGGTGCCATGCACAAACACACAAGCAAAGGTTTGTTGGTGACCACTTTTAAGCTCGAGAGAGAATCTGGATTTAGGAGTCAATCTGCTATAGTTACATCAGAAACCTAATGCTGGAAGGATTTTTTGAGCTCTTTCTTTAATGATGATTTTCACTTGTCTGACATAAGTTCTCCAATTTTCACTTTTTGATCATTTTTACCTTCAAATACCACAAAAATGTGTTCATCAATGGAGAAAAAATCTGATAAGCTCAACTGATTCAGGTCTTTCAATAAGAGTGAAAAAAAAGTTGAATCATTGGATGAAAATTAAAACCTAATTTTTACTTTTTACTGATGATCCAACTCGGCAGACGTTGAACATTTTTACCAAGAAGAATGGAAAACTGGTTCCAATGAAATACTATTGATCCCCCAAAGACTTGATGTTTTACAGTAGAATGGACTTTGAATAGATGCCTTTTCCTTAAAACATTTAAAAGTAAATTCACTTTGTTCAATTGTTGAATTAGAAGACAATTGATATGCAACAAAATGAATCCTTAAAGGTTGAATATGGAACAATTTAATAAAAAGCTATATTTTAAAAAGAAATCAAATATTTATTTTGACGGGCACAACACTATGTTTATGTTTACACCAGCCAATAGAGCGCACCGTTGCGGGTTTCCAAATAGTCAAGATTTTCATTCAACAACCGTGAGAAGTAAGCTGGAAAAAAAAAGCTGAAAAAACAAGCCATTCCTAGCCTGGAACCCCTTCGGATTACCATGACCTGGATGACTGAGAACCTTCATCAGCACATAAATACATCCTTGTTCTAAATAAAGGACTTCAGTACCTCTATCTGCTATTGACTCAAAGAAAAGCCCAAGTCTTAGTAGTCTAAAGTTCAGTGTTGGGAAAGTTCGTTCTAAAACTGAACTAGTTCAAAATTCAGTTCATACATTTTAAAATGAACTAGTTAATTATTTAGGTCATAATTTAAAATTTATTGAACTAAGTTCACTGTTCCAAAGCTGAGATAGGAACAAGGATGTACCTCAAAGTGCAAAACATTTAATTATCTTTAAATTAAGTCACTTCTCAGATTTTGTGAATACATTTTCTGACTTGATTGCCCAAAGATAAAGAAAACGTTACAGAACTTATAAAGTGCAACAATCAGCCCCAAATTAATTAGTTAAAAAAAAGCAAATAAATGAATAGTTCAATATTACCGCTGTGAATCTGTGACTAGTGTTTTCAGATTGATGCTTTCCACGGTTCGTTCCAGTTAATCCCATACTCGGAAATTCTAGCTTCCGAGTAGAAATAATGAACTGGAACACCCCCCTAAGTCAGAGAATGTTTTTTAATCCAACTTCAAGCTTTAATAAAACATTTCTTTGTAACAACAATAGTAGCTGTGGTGGAAACGTGTTTATTTTACAAGATAAACTTGTAAGGGTGCATCTAAAATCGATGTTATGTGCGGTTGTATATTTTCTGAGGTAAATGGAACGCACCATGACGTCCGTCCTCCACACAGCATATAGAAGAATAGGCGCCACACCGACCGCTACTCCCTATGGCGGCTGCATTTCCAGGGTCTACTTTATATAAAGTCTATGGTTCACCGGACGTTTTGGAAGTTTTAGCTAAAGCTTTAGCTCTGTTGAGGTCTAGAGCGAGAGAACGCCGTTCATAAACCCGTTCACACACGCCAGAATGAGCGCGCTCACTTTAACGTTTGTCAGGCAAAATACGAGCGATTTCTGTTCACGTTCACCAATAAAACGAACGAGTTCACGAACTATCGCTCAATGAATGCGTTCAGGTAACGCTGCCAAAGTTGATGCCAAAGCCGTTTCAAACGAGTTGTCGCCATCTTGTTTTTTTCTTTTGCTCAGTCGCACTAACATCCGGCCCATTAAGCTGGTTGAGCGCTGTGATCAACAAGACACAAAACTGCTCAGGCCAACGGTAGACCTGCTCAAGCTCTAATGGAGCGTGGCTAGACCCACCTGCAAAGCAAACATAAGTTTGCTTCTGCTAGAATTCTAGACGAAGCCATTCCAAAAAATATAGAGCCTGATGTCACAATCACACGTTGCCATTTTTAAGAGTGCTGCAAATGAGAGCCATACTAAACCTAAAGGGCTTGTTTCACCATTTCCTGTCCCAACACCCAACTAATTAAAAAAGGCCAAGCAGGGGGGAAGAGAAAGGTGATACAGAGAAATGAAACCTCTGTTGTTATTTCTGCAATTAATCATGCGCTATAAGTGTTTGCACAGGGTAAAAAATAAATGTGAAACTGTGCAGACGCAATACTAAAATATGTCTCACTTGGCTGCAGGAGTTAGCTGAAGGCATCAAGGAAATGTATCACCAGGATGTTCATGACACAGTATCGATTAATCCAGGTCACATAATGCTTTCTGCATCAGAAAACAACATTTTACCAGGAATGTAGCTGCTTTTGCTTGGCCAAGGTTTCTTTTTTAGCTAAAACATAAAGGCCTATTTCTCATACATTTGATTTTTCTTTGCTTCAATGAACTTCATGAACTTTTTACAGCAATTGATAATCAACACCAGATTCCAGTTACACCCGCTGTGAACACAAGGCAGATTAAAAGCATTACCTTCATGTCACGCCTTGTGGGCTGTTTTGTGTTTATTGCAGCACCTTCCATTATTGCCTGTCATCACTGTGTACACATCCGGTATGTCCACGTACTATATCATCTTTCAACCTATTTGTGTAATGCACAGTTTGGCCAGAGGTGATTACCGGGGATTACACTGAGCTGATAGCTCCTGATGTGCTCGGTGCCTGCTGCGTGACATATTTCTCTCCTGAAAAGCCCGTGATCGCTCAAGAAGCTGCTCACATTCAGAGCACCGGCTCGTTTACATTTTTGCCATTTTGTGTGAGCCAAGCAGGTTTCAATGCTACTTGAAACAACAAAATTCCTCCCTGGGGAGTGTGCAGCACGCAGGTAGCAAGAAAACAGCAACAGCCCTGAAGGCTTAGTGGCTTCACAGCTTTCACAGCAAATGGACAAATGATCCCTTTGGCATCGAAGCAGCAGCAGTAGAAAGTGTTGCAACCACTTTCACATTGACATTTAATGATTATGAACGCTATAGGAGTTCAGTGGTTGGTCGTACAACCCCTGGAAGGTAGGAGAAGTTGATCTGAACTTCCAAACAGGCAACTGAAGAGCAATGTTACTCTGGGAGTTACTTCCTTAGCTTTGACCTTTGTAAGTGATGACAACAATAATTCAGGGTTTTTCACCATTATGTGTGCTACAATGCAACTGCTAATTTCCATACTAGATCTAATCTATCATTATAAATCATAATTCTAAACCTTCAACAATATTTAACTTGTTCCATCCTGAAAAGATGGAGTTTGTTTATATAAACTTTCCCAATCAATATTAATTTTCTCAGTTGAGTCGTGTTAGCTCAGTTTAGGTCACACATGGGAAATCTGCTTTATGTGTGCTTGTAAATTTACTCTAATCCAAAGCATAAAGTTGTATCCATATGAGGAAAAGTCAGGTAACAGAGGATCCCTAGACAGCGTTCAGTCAGTGTGATAAACCTTTGGCATTAAATGGATGGAAGATTGAATTCTTTCTTAATACGGTAAACATTTTCACAAAAATTCAAACAACAAATAAAATATATAATATGATCCGGTGTGTTATAAAAATAAAGTATCTTTAATAGTTTCTCTGGTTTTCTTCCACAAACACTTGCATTTTAAACAAAGACATCAAAAATGGTGATTCTACAAATGAGAAAATTAGATGTCAGGTTTACAAAGACCTCACCATGATTGTTCAGATATTTTCAAACGGGTTTCTGCAGAAAGATTATGAACAATCAGTATTTTATCTGTTGTAAAGAGATTTTTGAATATCCTCAGTTTGGATAAATAAAGTTAAGTGTAATCAGTCAGATGAGCTACCTTTCAAAGTGGATTTCCTTCTTCTGAGAATAACTCCAAACTCCAAACATTTTATAAAACTTCACGCAATTGCTTTTTTTAAAATTTCTTTTAAAAATCTCAACACTTCAGTGACAAATATGGGAAACTGGAAATGTAAAAATGAAAGATTTTTGCTGTAAATGACAATAAAGTTAAATGTGAGTAATTGCATATAGCAGTGCAGGTGTTTGAGCTATTGTTAGCAAAAAGTGCAAATGGCTAAAGCTTGGTTTATGCTTGACACATGTACATTCCGCATGAAAATGAGACGTGCGGAATCAGGCCAAGACGACTTTTGCAGCGTTTATACCTTCTGCGGCTCGTCCCCGCTGTGAGGCAATATTTTCCCAGACTGTAGGGGGCGGCATATGGCTCTACGGCATTCATACAACACACAACAGCCAGTCTGCCATGTTTTTCTGCGCGGGACCGTCCGCGTAGGGCTTGATTTATGCTTGACACATCCGCGAGGTCTGCACGGCTCCACGCGGCCAAATTACGTCATTTCAGCAACCATTCCCCTCCGCGCGGCCCGTTTCCGCACTGCGCACCCAGGAAGTTTCCTACTATGCGGACTGTCCCGTGCGGATAAACAGGGTGGACTGGCTGTTGTGTGTTGTATGCATGCCGTAGAGCCCTATGCCGCCCCCTACAATCTAAGAAAATATTGTCTCACAGTGGGGACAAGCTGCAGGAAGTATAAATGCTGCAAAAATCACCTTGGCCTGATTCCGCGTGCCTCATTTCCGTGCGGAATGTACATGCGTCAAGCATAAACCAAGCTTAGAACATTTTCTAGGTGCGCGGTGCAGAAACCTTGGGCTGCGTGGAGGCCGTGTGGAGGGGTGTGGTTGCTGAAATGACATAATTTGGCCGTGTGGAGCTGTGAGCAGACCTCACTGATGCGTCAAGCATAAACCAAGCTTAACTGGTCCCATTGTGACAAGAGGTTAGCTCATCAGTCTGGTCACAATTTTCTTCAATTTCTCCAAACTGAGGTCATTTAAAGAGCTTTTTACAGCAACTCAGATTGTTATTCACCTTTCTCAGAACATTATTCTTAAAAGATGTAAGCTATCGCTTTTAAAACAGAATTTTGCTCTTCATACTGGAGCTCTCGATAATAAAGGAGAGAAAATTGAAAGCTCCATATAAACGAATACATTTTCTTATTTGGTCTAGTTTTAGATTTCAAAAATAAATAATTAATCATAACACTTGTACGTTTTTCCAACACATCATTATTGAGTATTTTGATACGTTTTTGTAACAGTTGGGTTTAGAAAGTTTTTTTGTGAATATAACTGGACACTTTATTTAGAAAAATAAATATATTAAGACTCTACAACTTCCAAGTACAATCACTTTTTTCCACAATATTTATAAAGGTGACAGCTGATGTAAAGAGTTGGATCCTTTTTTAAACTGAGTCAACAGAAAAAAACTCTTCATGTGTCATTTTCATAGAATTGCAAAAGTTTGATATGAAGCAGCAAAACACTCTTTACAATATTTACATTAAAGGTTGGAAACTTAATTTGTTGCTCTTGTTGCTTTGTTACAATAACTTTAGGAAAATTTACCATAAAATAGTTTTATTCTTGCCTCTTCTAATGGCAGAAAGGTCAAACCGATCCACAGTGCTGGTATATTTCAGTGATAATGGTCACATGGCAAAAGCAAAAAGAGCAACTGCATGTAAGAAGTGTGTTTCTTACACTGAGAATTGTAAACATTCATGTAAACAGCGGTGGTTTTTGGACATGTAGAGCATTGCTTATCAAATGTTTGAGATCTGCCTGAGTTTTCTATTTACAAACTGTGCAGAGTCATTTTTCATTTTTAAAGGTACTTCCACGTCTGATCTTTTCTTCCGGATCTTTTTAAACCTGCTGCAGCAGATGTAAGATGTGAGCACGACGACCAGGAAGAACAGCCCCAGACACGTCACTGAGAGAACAATGAGCACGGGCCGACAGGGGAACAGCTCATACCTCTCAGGACCATCCGTCATCTGGCCAATGTACCAGGGCTTCTCCTCTACCTCTATGTCAGCCTCTCTGGTCAGCAGACTTTGGATGTAACTCTCATTACTCACTGTTTCATTGACAAAGAAGTTAACCATGACTGTCGAGTAAAGAGGCTCAGGCTGGCCGTGATCGCTGACCTTCACCAGAAGGCTGTAAAGGCCCCTGTTGCTGAGCTCCCTCTTTAATGTGATGTTTCCTGTATCGGGGTCGATGGCAAATGAACCCGGCTCGCCACCTTTCCTTTTAATGATGCTATACGCAATCACAGCATTCATGCCTGTGTCTCTGTCCACGGCGTACACCTCTGTGATTGATGTTCCAGGTGTTGTGTTAGGTAGCACTAGCATGTAAGACTGATTAGATTGAGGAAAAAGGACAATGGGTGGATTATCGTTTACATCCAATAACAGTACGGTGACCATAGTTACAGAGGAGAGTGCAGGCTCCCCACCGTCAGCAGCTTCAATCCACAGCTGGTACGTCCCTTGCTGCTCGCGGTCCAGTGATGTCTTGGCCCTCAGCGCTCCTCGGCCTGTGTCTATCATGAAGATGTCGCTGCCATTGAGGATGGACAGGGCTATCCAGCCATTCTCTCCAGCGTCGGCATCCGTCACTGACAGGACACCAATCTCACCATAACCCGGGAAGTTCTCAGGGACAAAGAACGTGAAGTCTTTGTTGATGAAACGTGGACTGTTGTCATTGCGATCCTGTACAGTCAACAATATTGTTGCGATTGACTCCCTCCTGGG
The DNA here is from genome assembly GCA_006937985.1 of Aphyosemion australe. Classification (NCBI taxonomy): domain Eukaryota; kingdom Metazoa; phylum Chordata; class Actinopteri; order Cyprinodontiformes; family Nothobranchiidae; genus Aphyosemion; species Aphyosemion australe. Next base: position 2,970,685 of record SSNS01000038.1, read on the forward strand.
TGTCCCTTGGTCTACAGCTCTAACTATAAACCGATATTTCTCTTTTTCCTCACGGTCAAGCGATGTGGTAACAGTGAGAACACCTGAGATCCGGTCAACAACAAAAATCCCAGGAGCGTCGCCCCCAAGGAGGTAGATGACTTCCCCTCGACCTTCGCTGTCCTCGTCTGAAGCTTGGAGTTGAGTTAGAAAAGTGTTGGGTGGATTATTTTCCTCAATTACTATTTCCACCATAGACTGTTGAAAAACAGGAGCATTGTCATTCTCATCCAGAACCTGCACTTTCAGAAAGGTTTTGATGACTATTCCTTGAGTGTCGTTAGCGACCACAATGAGCTCATAGTTCTGCGTCTTCTCGTAGTCCAAGGGTTCGGTGGTTTCCAGTAGGTATTCGTGCTTTAGCTGCTGATATGGGACAAGCCTGAAGGGACCGTTCCCTTCCAAAAAACAGTTCACCCTTTGGTTCTTGTCAATGTTTTTGACAGTAAAAAAAGCGAGTGGCGTGAAGGCTGGGTCTGACTCCTTTATTACCAGCACTCCTTCCTTTTCCGGCGCAATGTACCGAGGTATGACTGAAGGTGGTCCAACGAAAACTCTGATGATATAGACAGTCACAGTTGCGACAGCAGGGATACAACCGGGACCGTTGGCCAGGACAGTGAGTTTGTAAAATGAGGCTGTGACTGTGTCTATTTTCTGGGCTAGCTTGATTACTCCTGTGAGTTTGTCCAAATGGAACAAGCTCCGGGTATCCCTTGGCACACGTTCACTGTAAGCATAGCTGATCTGAGCATTAGCACCAAGGTCAGGGTCAAAAGCACGCAGATGTGCCACATGTGCCCCTTTGCTAGTATTTCCATGCAGAGTGACGTTTATTTGTGACTTTGTGAATTTGGGGCAGTTGTCGTTCACATCTGTGATGACAATTTTTAAAGTCGCTGCTCCAAGTAGAGGAGGGGTCCCCCCGTCCTCCGCAATGATGTCGGTAATGTATTCATCCTGCGTCTCTCTGTCCAAAACCTCTGTCACAATGAGGAAAGGTGTCAGCTCACCGCCCTCATTCTCCTCGACATCCAGTGTGAACAGGCCAAAGTCATTAACTAGCCAGTAGGTCTGAACTCCATTGACGCCCGAGTCCGGGTCAATGGCAGATTGCTCTACGGCGTAACGAGCGTTGATTTGTGTGTTCTCTGGAATGAACAAAGAGATTTCATCCGTCGGAAACTTTGGCCTGTTGTCGTTAACATCCTCAATAAAGATTTTCACTTTGATGAGCTGAAAGTACTGCTGGGGCAACACCATCACATCCAGCGAGAGGACACATGCCAGGCTGACTGTGCTGTAAGGGCACAGGGTCTCCCTGTCGATCTCCGTAGCAGTTGTGTAGATTTCCCCGGTGGTATTATGTAGTCTCACGTATTGTTCGTTGACCTTCTTTTGCGAAACGCTAAATAAAAAGGGGGGATCAACTGTGAAATCCAAATGTAAGTCCACTCCAATAGCCCCTATGAAAGTCCCTTTGGGTAATCCCTCCTTTATCTCATAGATGATCTCTTTTGCTTGACTGAAATTTGCTAGACAGGAAAGGGGGGCGGTGTACAGCAGGAGGATGTAGAATCCCTGGAATAGAAGAAAGTCAAGTATAGTTTATTAGAACTAACAGTCATATGTACTAAATGAAATACATATTGGTTGCTTTTCTAAATATACAAAGCAATAGATACTTGTCTGTAATAAAAGTAGCATTTTGAATTTGAATCATAATCATAAATTGAATGCAGTGCAAATAAGGATTGTGGAAAACGATCTAAATCAGCACAGAATAAAGAAACTGGTTTTTAGGAATTTAATACTTACAGCTCATCAAAATGCAGAAGGAATGCTTATCTTCATGATATGATAAAAGGATGTAAAACTTGTTCTAAGAGTTGTGTCATAGCTCGTTTTATTAAAAAATGGAAGATCATCCAACTTACCCATAGTTTTCCTTTTTCTCTAAGTTGTCTGCTGCTGAACATATTTATATCCTGACCCAGCACTTTCCTCTCACAGCAGGAGCAGTGGCAGTGGAAGTAACCCGTGCATTTTGAGCCGAGCAGATCTCTGCTGAGTTCTATGCCTTATTTCTGTCTGACTTGAACAAGTCATTCATCTCAGCGCTGGTGGAGGACACTCCCACCTCATGCAAATCAGTTCCCCGTGCTGGCCAATCAGAGATGACAGCTACTGGGAAATCTTGGGTTCACAGATTCCTCTTTCATGTGAGGTATCAAAGCACATCACCACACACACACACACCTGCACTTCACACACACTCACCCATGTTGTTATAAGGAACTGCATACCTTGTGGCAGAGCGAAAGCCTTATCAGCTGAGCTCACGATGACACGAGTGACCGAGAAAGACGTGAAATACCCAGAGCCAAGAGATTATTTTAATCCAGCAGTAGTTAAACCATTAGAAAAATAAAAGAAATGCACCAGATGAGCCAAAATAAAGATCAGATAAACCGATGTGATGTATTTAAACCTGCTCATGACTACTTTAAAAAAACATGTTCACCTAAAAAGCTATAGACTGTAGAAGTGTTTTAGAATTAATAAAATGTTTTTATACGTGTTTTTGTTTGATCCTAAATGTAATATAAAAGAAAGGAGATGACCATAAAGCAAAGCAAAGAGGAGAATGTGGCAGCATAAGTGCTTGTGTGGTCTCACTCTGGATTGAGCCTCTAACTAAATCAGCCCCCTAATCCCCATGTGTTCTAAATGCCAGGCCAGCTGTTTGCTGGGATTGGAAGCATACTGCTCAGAGAAATTGAGTGATTGAAGTTCTCTGGACAGGAGAGGATTGAGACTGTCACACTCATTTGGTCTGATACTGTTTTTAAATATCATTTCTCAGTATGATAAATCTTCTCTGGTTTACACATGTTCTGCATGATTTTTCAGGTTTTAGAGACAGCCTTTGACCTTTACAGATGTTTATTTGTAAGGTAAATGAAAAAGAAGTCAAAAAAAATGCTGCTAAATTATAAATCCATTTTGCAATTAGAGTTTTTTTCTATTTTGGCCCATGCACGGAGATAAAACATGTTTCTGCAAAACCTTGACTTAAGACATAACAGGCCTGGAGGCTTTGGGGCGTGGGAAAGCAGCAGATCAGGGAAAGTCATCTGAGAGCTGAATTTAGTAGCAGAGGCCCTGGAGTATGGTTATTTTAGATGACACAACTAAAATGTTTGGCTTGGTGGAAATTTGTTCTGCAAGACGATTTTCTTTCCCAATGGGAAAAATGACATATGTCACAGGCTGTTGTTGACCTCATGTTATAAACTCTCCATCATGGAGCCAAACACAAAAACACAACATGATGCTGCTAGAGAACTTTTAAAACATTACAAATATCTTCTTTTCATATATTATAATAAATAACTATTTGTCCGTTTGATCTCAGGGTTTATTGTTTCGTTCTTTATGATTTCGGTTAATGCTTTATCCATACATATACTCTGTACTTTAAAGGCATACTATGCAACTTTTTCATATTTTAAGTCATTTTCTTGAGCCAGTGTGTGCTAAAATGACCCTTTACAGGGTTAGGGTGGGGTTAGTGTTAGGGTCACTCAGATGTCACTCAGACCCTCATCGCCCTCTGTGGCCAGAATACCACACTTGCAACTTCAGAGTGCCGGTCCAGTCTGTTGGACTAAAGGTTGGTTTATGCTTGACGTTTATGCTTTAAGCTGCGATGTTGAGCTACGTAGCTCAACATCGCAGCTTGCGATCGAAACGTCAGCAAGAAAAAGGTAAAAACAACTCTTGATCTGTGCTAAAGAAAGAACCAAGTGATAATAGTTAGAAAAAACACACAGAATGAATGCTCAAAAGAAGAAACAAACAAAAAAACAGCCAAACAAAAACTTTAACTATCTGCTACTGAGAAACAGAAAGAGCCAATAGATAAAATTTTTGACTCATGCTGCAGCCAGTTTTGCCCAGAGAAAACATTTCCCAGCAGGAAGAGAAATGGATTTCATTAAGAGGAAGCAAATTCTGGAAGCAAACACCAGAACATCCATAAAAAAGCATAAGCTGAAAGCAGCCTTGCTTCTGCAGCAGGATACAAATAAAGTCTTTTGAATACTTTAAAATCCATATTAGAACATCTGAACTTGAACTGAACTTCTTTGCTTTCTTGCACAGTTCCCTGAGAGCACTTTTATTATGGTTTGGTGAGGGGAGCAAGGAAAAAAAGAAAACTTCTTAAAGGTGTACTTCATGTTGTTGGACTAGGAGTCTAATACAATTTGTATTGGAGCTGTGATCTTTGTTCCAAACATGCCCAGACTGTCTGTGGAACTAGTTTTGGTTGCTTTGGAACTTAACACGAATGTGACAAAAGAAACCTTGATCAAAATGAATTCATCTGATTTCCTCAACTTCCTTTGTTTATTTAAAAAAATATATTCAGAAGTGTTCAGGAAAAAGTAAAACCTACAACTCCGGGTTACAGGAGGGAAGAGGTCAAGGTCAAGAGACGGTATTACTTTGGTCTTAATTACATCAGTTGTTGCTGTGCGTCAGTGTGAGATGAGGCAGGTTAATCGTTGAGCAGATTTCCTAACAGATGTCTCGTTAGTCGTCGTCTTCCTGTTTAATCAAAAGGCTCCTAAGCTATGGAAATAGCAATGAGGCAGCTTCATGCTAAGTGAGACGGATGTAACCATTAAGCATTGTGTAAAGAGAACAAATCACGAGTTTAGAAACTTCTCTACTTTAGTGTTGACTAAGTTTCAAATAACAAGTCAACTGATTGTTGCTGATAATGAAACAGCAGGTAGACGTTTGAGCAGGAAGATAATTTACTTAAAGAGCAGCGTCACTGAAAAAACATTTTTTACTATTTTTGAAAATGATCAGTCCCTCTGGGTTTAACATGCAGGCTGAACGTAAAAATAGTCTTCTACATATTTCCTGCATTAACCTCTGATAGAAAATAGTGCTATGCTAGGATTTAAAAAGCCTGACAGATCTACGTCACACTGTCACTTAAAGGGTGAGTAACACCATGGGCGGAGACTTATTCCAAGCAGACTTCCTGTTAGAAAAATACCTGCAAAATAGGCGTCACCTGGAGGACCGAGAGAGTGGCACTGAGGCAGTGATTGACAGCACCACCCTCAACCACCCCACATGGGCTCTCGGAGTTTCCCAGTCGGAAAAACGAGTCATTTATAAGCGCGTGCGCACTCGCGCGTGTACAGGAGCGCACAAACAAGCAAACCTACCGCTCAGAACAAGCAGACTCAGAAGCACCAGCAGGTTGGAGGATTTACTGTCCACTGCGATCACCCGAAAAAAGGGGAGGAGTTTTATTTCAAGGAGGCGAGCGGCTCCGAGCTCTAACGTGTCATATCAGCAGGTGAGTGGTTGCGCCAGGTGGAGGTGCGGCCCACTCAGCTGGAGTCCAGTGCAGCGCAGCCACGTAGCACAGTACAGACGTCACCGTGCGCTGCAGCTCTACAGCCATAAGCTGGGGCTGATTCTAAATCAGTGTGGAACAGAGTTTTAACCTGAAGATGGAGAAGATATAATTATGGTTTTTGCCTGTAATATTGAATTTTAAGTAAGTTGCACTAAACTGCCAAAATAATGATTACACGTCTACAGCACTATTAGATACTCATCTATACCAGTTATCAGCAAAAAAAAAGTTGATTTAGGTGGTACTCGCTCTTTAACATTCATGGATTCACCCATCTTGGCTTGTGAAGGGGAAGGCTATTGTTGGTTTAGCGTCCAGGAAACAACAGAGAATGTCTCGACTAGTAGAAGCTAACTGTTAGCATTAGCAACTCCACCACACAGCAGAATTCCTTCAGGTTTGTGTTATTTGTGGAGATAAAACATCAACGTTGCAGAGCAAACAGAGTCAGTGGCAGAGTCGTGTTGTTATCCAGTCAGGAGTCCAAAACCTGCTTTCTGAAACTACTTTCTCCTCCGGCTGACTTCTACGTCCTCAAACATGAGCATCTGAGCTTCCTTTCCCCAGAGGATGACTTACAAGGCATTCATTCATACTAGAGACCACTGCAAATGTATTAAAATATGAGTAAAATTGACCTTTAAATCAGATAAGATGTGATTTGATCACTTCCTGATTGAGGACAAATGTCATTTGGTGAAGTTTGGCTGCAAAACTAGGTAACACTGTACATTAAGGGTCCCTTTATTAATGTTACTAGTGCATTATTAAGCATTAATAAACAAAGGATCCCTTTATTAACATTACCAATGTTTACTATTAAGTGTCCTTAAGGTTAGGACAAAGGGCCAGGGGGGTGGGGTGTCAGCGTAGTAATTTATTACTTAATATTAACATTAATATTAAGCAGTATTTTTTTAATAGTTTATTAATGCTTAATAACGCACAAATTAACATTAATAAAGAGAAAGTGTTGCCCAAAACTAATGTTGAAACAAATTCAAATATATTTTTAGGGGTGGGTCCTCAGGGAACAATAAATATAAAGAAAATCTATTAAATAAAACTTAAATTAGAGTTTATCATCAACAAAAAGAACAATGACTCAAAAGAAGACCTTTGAAAATTCCTCCATGCAACTTTGCAAACCAAATCAGTATTTTGTTTTTTATTGTTTAAACTTGATCGTTGGCCTGCTACGACTATAGGTGGATCCTAAAAGTGTTGTGTCTTCAGATCAGCCAATAAAGTCAGCCCTGTGCAACATCACCTGTGTTTTCTCCCCTTTGAGCCAATCAGTGTAAATGTGTGTTACTTAGAGCACTGGGGTGCTGCTCTAATCTCTAAACAGAAAAGCCTGATGGGTAATATATTGTGTCATTTAGAGCAAATTACCTCTATTTACACTAATTGCTGTCATTTTGAGATTGCCACAAACTAGAGGTTGTTACATTTATTTACTTTGTCAGCTTGAGCTGCTGCCTCTGTAGAGTTAACGGGAAACTCTTCAACTAATATTCGTCACAGCTGGGTTGCTAGGAAGTGTCTGTGGGGTTCCCAGTAAGAGATCTGCATTAGGAAAAGTTACTTTTCTGTGGCACTGAAGCAATCAGACCCGGATAACCTGGTTTTTATCATTAGGCCTATAATTACTGCAGCCAAATGGATGTTTAACATTGTGTTGTGTATGGTAGGTGCGTTCAGTATGGCAGAAATCCAGTAGGTCTACATATTTAAGGTGGGCGGAGTTAAGAGTTCACCTTAGAGGTTTGCTTTAAGGATTTATGAACCTTTGCAAGACCTGAAAGCAAAAGATAATTAACCTGGTGCACAAAATGACGAGCAGGCTTTAAATGTGACAAACCACTTCTTTGCAACTTTTTCACATTACCATTTCCAGGTGCAGATTTCAGTGTAGTCTACTGCGTGAGTATGCATCATGAAGCACAAAAGGAAGGATTCAATTAATTCAGCTTTTGCAAACAATTCTAAAGATTTATGCATATGTATATATATAAATAATATATTATTAGTATAATTTATATTTCCTGCTCACCATTCGTGGGTGGTCTCATCCTTCTAGCTCAGGTCAATTCAATTCAATTTATTATATAGCGCTAAATCACGACAAGAGTCGTCTCAAGGCACTTCACAAAGTAAACATTCCAATACAGCATAGTTCAATAAGCCAATCAGTAAAAACATTTCCTATATAAGGAACCCATCACATTGCATCGAGACACTGACTAGTGTCAGTGTGTTTTCAGCAATCCTCAATCCCCTACTAGAGACCTGAGAGCTTGAGGGTCCTGCACAGCATCTTAGCTATATATATATATATATATATATATATATATATATATTTACTTATATTTTACAAGGATAAAGCTTCTTGAGATGGAACATCTCGTTTTCAAGAGGGTCCTTGATCAAAAACAACATAAGAATTGAAAGACAACAAGACAGCAGGTAACTATAAAAAATAAACTAATAAAAATAAGAAAGAAGAAAAAAAAAATTATCTATCACAGTACAAAACAAATTAAATTAAATTAACCAAATCATGACTTAAAAACAGTTAAACTAGGACACACACACACACGCACACGCACACGCACACACACACACACACACACACACACACACACAGACACACACATATATATTAGCATCAATATTGTCTGTAACCTTAGTATAAAAATAAAATAAGACACACCAGCCTTGGTGTGAAGTCAGCAGTGTTTGTTCTTGCTCTATCACTGCCATCTACTGGTTGTATTAACATAAAAAGGAAAAAAAGTCACATTTCATTTCTAAATTACTGGTACTGACCAACAAACCCACAGTGTCCTGTGCTCCTTAATGCAGTCTGCCAGTTCTTCGTGTACCAGCTTTGTTTTCTGTTGCAGAGTAACACTTCTATAAGGCCTTCTTATCCCTAATAAGTGGATTTTTGTCACATTATCTTTGGGACCCAATTTTCTCATATAGAGAAAGCTACAAAGGAAAATGCTTTTAAATGTCACTGTGACTTGCCTTTATGCAGCCTCTTTTGATATAAAACAAAGGTATATGAACACAAACTTACACGTCTGAATCCCTAAGGTCCGTTTCTACGAACTAAAAAGGGAAGAAAAAAATAAACCACACTGCTTTTGCTTGTTTTTCTCTCCTCGCACCTCCCTTGCGCCTCCTCACCTTCACTGTTTTCTCCTCTTGTAAGCTGCTGAAGATGCATCCTGGCACAAATGTGGGAGAGCTCATCCAGAGCTGAAGAGGGGAACGAGGGAAGAGCAGGAAATAACACTAAAGCCTTGTGAGCTTGTTTTTGATTCAGACAGAAGGAAGAGATGGGAATAGTACAGGAGTGTTAATCAACGCAGTTGTGTGAGTGTGCCTTTGTGCTGCTGCAGGTGCAGACTGGATATATTATTGAGAAGAGGTGCTGTGGTAGAATGTATGCCCCTCACAGCTGCAGCCAAGGAGATTACTAGCCCGGCTTCCTGGTAATGAAGTTTCTATCGATTGGCCCACCACAGGTTCTTGTTTTTGCCTGCTAACGGTGTGACTATTTCAGGGCCTCCGTTTGAGGTTTGTTGACTACATCATTTAAGGTATAAAATTAAGTTCTGCGAAAAGGTCGATTTGTTGGTGGAAAATAATCGCCAAGTGGCTTCTTGTACATCCATATCTCATATTTGAGTCAGTGTTTGCTCCATATGTTTGGGAAAAATCAATTCTCACTCTGGAATTCATTTTTCCACAATAGTTCACATTCACTGTTTTTTTGACCTCTATGTAACTGTTACAGCACAAAGATGTGAAAACATATCATTAGTCTGAACCCAACACACGTGACATCTAATAATGTTGTAATAATTATGTTATCATAATTTTTAAAAATTATTTTAGGAGTGGGAATTTAACCCGTTAATTATGATTAATTAATTAGAAAAAAATTAAGCGTTAAAAAAATGTACGCATTTAACCTTTTAAGCCCGAGGGTCCCCCAATTGGGGGATGTTGAAGTTTAGCAGCTAAATACATGCCCTAAATATCAATATAGTCATGCTGCACCTCTAAAGAAAGCTCAGAGCCTTGGCTACAAGACCATGTAAACCTTTTTTATGTGCTCCAAACACAACTAAAACTACAATTAAAAGAGTGATCAGAAATCCCTCTTCACGTGTTTTTGCCTTCATTTCTGTCTCTAATGATGCTAAATCAAATCAAATTGCACACACATTCTATCAACCCATTATTATTATTATTATTATTATTATTATTATTTTAAAGGCAATACCATTATCAAAATGTACTTAAAATAGTATTGTACTTTTAGGTCTGTCCTATTTTTGCCAGTGATATACATATATATATTTTTTTCTCCTGTTTTGAATTGAAACACAATTTAAAAGCATCTTTTTTAGAAATTAAAAGAGCTTGTGTTTACAATAATAATGTCAATGACTATTGTTTGATTCTCTGTCTCATTTTTAATTTTAAAAAATTGCTTTCGGGGCAAATTTTCTTGAACGATTAAAATGCGATTAATCAAGATTAATTAATTACAAAGCCTCTAATTAATTAGATTAATTTTTTTAATCGAGTCCCACCCCTAATTTTTTTATATCAGGTAAATTTTTTTATTCAAGTTTATGGATTTATATGGTAGCGGCTCTGCCCGCCAGGCGAGGCAGCGGGCGCAAAGACTTCTGGGAGTGGGTTCGGGGTTAATTTATTCATGTTTTCTGGTGTTCTGTTTAGTTCTGTTGGTTAGTTTTGTGTTAGTGTTGGTTATTTTTAGTTAACGTTCAGTTAGTGTTCATTTTATGTTGTTTCTGGCCGGTGCCCGTAGACACCGGGAGTCATGTTTGTGTGTTCGGAGGTGAAGAGGGGCTGCTGAGCAGCAAATAAAGTGTTCTGTGTTTGCTACTTGGTGACTCGTTCTTGCCTGAAACCGCCACAATATTATAACTAGATATAACTAGGAGATGTTTTGTGTACAATAATGAAAAAAATAACATAAAAATGTGTGTAAAACAGAAGAAAATGATAAAAACTGTTACACACATCCTATACTTGAGTGTGAAAGTAATTTCCTCAGTTTTCCTCAGTTTAAAATTTAAAAATGTCTGGAGTTTCATCTAGTATATTCAGACACACACACAAAGTCAGACACACAGTATTTGCAGCACTTGATATTCTAACCTGACAGTGCGCTGAGGGATGGGCATGACAGCGGCAACTGATGTGCAGAAAAGACAAACATCTGTTCAAAGAAGACGTGTTTCTTTGTTGTTCCGTGATGTAGTACAGAGCAGACATGCTCAGGAGACTCACTTTCAGAGCAAACGTCAAAAACGGCAAAGAAATCTAGTCTCGGTGACTAGGACTTTACGACTGTTTGTGCGTGACGGGCTGTTTGGGCATCTTAGAAACATCTGCTCTTAAGGGATGTTACCTTTTAACGGTGTGCAAAGATTACAGAAAAGAAAAACATGAAAAATCCTGCACAGAAAGGCTTCAATAAATAATAAAAGTTAGAGGTGAATAGCCAAACTGGGTCAAACTGACACAGAGGTGACTGTAATAAATAGAACTGTGTTGCTGCTGGGGTGAATGCACAGCACGAGGATCCTCGGAGTGGTCTTGAAACCGTAGAAGAGGACCACACGGGAGTCCATTTCTGAGCAGCTAAGAGCAGGAAACTGTGTCTATGAAGCACAAAGAGCACAAGTTCACGATAACTGGACAAGAATATAAAACAAAGAAGGGAGGTAAAGGTGCACAAAGCTGCAGGTTGGTGATCAGTATGGGTTTCAGAGAAATATTATCTAAGAGTGGGTTCAAACTTTCCTGCAGAAAAACAGGTAAGCATGTATTTATGAATCATTTTTTTATGGATACTGTATGTTTGTCCTATGTTTCATTTATTGTAGGAACAGCTAAATTAGAAGGCATTGCAATCTATTAAGAAAAGCACATCACCCCCTGTGTTCCAAACTAAATATTATGTAACACTTTACAATAAGGGTCCCTTTTAGTGGTATGAGTGTCCGCCCCGGGATCAGGGTTCGATTCCCGGTCGGGTCATACCAAAGACTTTGAAAAAATGGGACCCAATGCCTCCTCGCTTGACACTCAGCACTAAGGGGTTGGATTGGGGGGTTAAACCACCAAATGGTTCCCGAGCGCAGCCACAGCTGCAGCTCACCGCTCCCCACGGGGATGGGTCAGATGCGGAGATGTAATTTCATCATTGTGTGATGAATACTTGGGACTTTAACTTTATTAACGTTACTTAGTGCATTAATAAGCATTAAAAAACAATGGATCCCTTTATTAACGTTCCCGATGTTAACTACTAAGTGTCCTTAAGGTTAGGACAAAGGGCCATGGGGGGTGTCTGCCTAGTAATGCATGACTTAATATTAACATTAATATTAGGCAGTTGTTACTTCTTCATTTATTAGTTTATTAATGCTTAATAATGCACTAAGTAACATTAATAAAGGGACCCTTGTTGTAAAGTGTTACCAAGTATTCTTATGTTGAGAAATTAGGCCGTTTTAGCCCATGTGATCTGATTATGATGTTGATTAGCTGTGGCAGCCATCTTGAATTGGATTGACTCCATAACCAAGATCAGGGGTAGGAAATCTTGGTCCTAGAGAGCTGCTATCTAGCACATATTAGAGGTTTCCCTGCTTCAACACAGTTGATTCACCTGTTCAGCAGCTCATCAGGCTCTGTAGGAGCCTGCTAATCAACTGCTGATCAGAATCAGGTGTGTTGAAGCAGGGAAACCTCTTAAATGTGTCCTGGATAGCTGCTCTCCAGGACCAGGGTTCCCTACCCCTGACCTAGATATTATTTTAATAACTACCTTCTGAGAGTTTCCCTACCATTGGTCCAATGTGTTGATGGTGGCAGACGAGTTAAGTGGCCACCTTGCAATTGGAAGGTTGCAGGTTCACACCCTGCTCTGTCTTTTGCTGTCGTTGTGTCCTTGGGACATCTGCGTCGGTATGGAGACACGCAACGCCATTATCCGTCGTTGCGAGTGCTCTCCAACAGGCTAGCAAGGATGAGCGGAGTCGAGAGTTGTCGTGTGTTTCTCACTCAGGGAGCTGATGGAGAAGCATAAATTAGGTTTTATGAGGCATTTTGCCAATGGACAAACAGGGTTGATTCCTAGAGGACACCGGGTGGTTTTTAGATACCACAATGCCAAATCACAGCCCCGTGTCTGCTAAGTTGACCGAGTCTGAGGCGCTTCTGTGTTTCTGTGAAGTTGGCCACCACAATCAACTGACCTCAGCTGTAGATGTTCATCCAATCATAACTTTCTCAGAGTTTCATTAAACCAAGTCACATGATCCACGAGCTGTTTGACCAAAGGAGAAACAAACAGATACACCTACAAAGGCAGAAATGACATTCACTGCTTGACTTTTTCATTTCTCAATAACCAAGCAAGAACTAGTTCTGTGAACCTTATTATAATTTAGCAGCAACACAGGAAATGATCAGACATGGTCTTCAGTTTAAAATGTGAAATAGAATCTGGACCATAAGCATGAAAAGTGTCTGTCGAAACTACAAAAACGCTGCATGAAAGGCAGGGTTTGATCTCTCTGCAAAGTTTTCCCTCTACAGATTAATTAAACTGGAGTTTTAGTAAATTTCCTCCTCGCTCTGATGTTATTTCTGTCTTTGGTCTTTTGAGTTGATCAGTGCTGAACTTAGGCTGCTTGTTAAGCACACTTCACAAGAACACGGAGAAAGAACACTGACATGACGGATCGAATACCAGCAGGAAGAAAGAGTCCAGCGCGCTCACAAGGTGAATAGAAACACAAAGGGGTGTTTCAGGGAACTAATTAAGCAAAAACAGGTAGGTGGAGATAGACTGAGGCGTGATGCAGACCACTGCAGTATCGCCAACAACACAGGAGCAGATTTCAAGAAAAACCTCAAGGAAACGGGTGAATTTGCACAAATCAGAGTTTCTAAACTGGTTCATTCAAAATTAGTATCTAGACCTAAGTTACATTTATTAATCAAATTAAAAATTCATGAAAAAAACATCATAACCAGCTACGTCTCTACCAGAACCAATGGAGACAAGTTTATCCGTCCGTCCATCCATTTTCTTCTGCTTTTCCAGGGTCGGATTGCAGGGGCAGCAGCCTAAGGAGGGAGTCCCAGACTTCCCTCTTCCCAGCCACTTGGGCCAACTCCTCCGGGGGAATTCCAAAGCGTTCCCTGGCCAGACGAGAGACATAGTCCCTCCAGCGTGTCCTGGGTCTTTTTTTGGGTCTCCTGCCAGTTGGACATGTCCAGAAATCCTCACTAGGGAGGCGTCCAGGAGGCATCCTAACCAGATGCCCGAGCCACCTCAACTGGCTCCTCTCGATGTGGAGGAGCAGCAGATCTACTCTGAGCCCCTCCTGGATGACCAAGCTTATCACCCTATCTCTAAGGGAGAGCCCAGACACCCTGCGGAGAAAACTCATTTCAGCCGCTTGTATCCATGATCTCGTTCTTTTGGTCACTACCCAAAGCTCGTGACCATAGGGTAGGAGGGTAGGAAAGTAGATCAACCGGTAAGTAGAGAGCTTGGACTTCCGGCTCAGCTCTCTCTTCACCACAACAGACCAGTGCAACGCCTGCATCACTGCAGACGCAGCACCAATCCACCTGTCAATCTCACGCTCCATATTTCCCTCACTCGTGAACAAGACCCCGAGATACTTAAACTCCTCCAGGTCAGGACCTCGTCCCTGACCTGGAGAAGGCATTCTACCCTTTTCCAATTCAAGACCATGGTCTTGGATTTAGAGGAGCTGACTAGTTTGTTCATTGTAAAATATTTGGGCTTGACATCAGCGTAACAAATCGAGATGAACTATCAGCATTTTAATGTTGGTTTTTAGTTATTTATAACAGCATCAAAAATGAAATGGAACAACATTTAATATTTAGTTGTAAAACCTTGATTTGCAACAACTGCATCAGGTTTGGAATCTAATGACTTCAGCAGACCGTGATGATGTTTTCAGGCTTTTGCATCTACCACTAATGAATCGGGCTTCTGCAAAACATTTCAAAGAATCATGCTGAAAATCTCCCTGCCTGAGAAAAGCAGAATAAAGCCATCAGTTTCATACAGAACGGTGGTGATAATGTTTCGCTTCAGCATAAAATTGTTGTAAATGTTACCTGAAAAATGTAGGTTCTTTGCATTGGATTAAATTTATAATCAGATCTATGGTTCTGGATTTTATTCTGATTTTACTTGAATAAATGATCAACTGTAGCTGTCTCTGGTTTAGAGGTCTTTCATACTATCTATGATACCGCTGCTGTCTTTTTTTCTGCCGTGATCTCAAAATTAATGAGTTACTGATCTCTGCTATTGACGCCATGTTTGTATTGGTTGAACCCATAGATATCATATATATTGCCAGATGCCTTACCCGCGCTGTTCGTCAATTGGACGAACGTCCCTACACGGCGGCCATCTTACTTCAGACAGCTGCCCCCTTTCGTAACATTGGTGTCAATGGTGCATGTACTATTTAAATAACTCTAACTTGGTCAATTTTCAACCAATGTTCAAACGGTTTGATTTGTTATAAACTACAGAGATGTGGCTGTGAAATATGATGGATTAATTTAAAAATGAGCAAGTATATCATCTCAAGCCTATGTGTTATAAGGTTTGTAATAATGCAAACCGCTTGTAAATCCGTTAATATTTCATCGAGTTAAGAGTGTTTTTGCTTAAGCTGTTCACTCACCTTCCATCTGCTACCCAGGTAGCAGGCTGACATGGGCCAGATCTGGCTTCAAGCCGGCACATCTGGCATACGTCTGGCATGGCAAATGACATGTCAACCAGGCGTGGGCCAGATCTGGCAATGATGGCACGGCTCATATGAGGCATGCCAGATGTGGGCCAGTTGAGGCTTAGGTTGCTATGGGCCAGATCTGTTCATGCCAGATGTGGGCCAGTTGTGGAAATTGGTATGTCACCCAGTTCACGTGACAAGATTGTCAAGAGCCGATTTAGGAGGGCAAACTAAGGCTTGAGGACCAAAATGCAACCCACCTATAAGCCCACGCACGTATGGGTGAACTATTGTTCAGTCAATACCATCTATTTTTGGGAAGGTGCTCATGTGTGGGGAACAGAAACTTAAGAGGAGCCATACAGGCAAAACTCAATATTTTCAATTATTAGGTTTTGAGCCAGTTTCCTCTCTTAAACTAGGATGATCAGCTGGTAACATGTCCAATCTTTACAATGAAGGTTCAGAGGGATTTTTCAATATTTAATTCCTAGTCTGATTTATGCATTTTTGCATTTATGCATTT
>SSNS01000038.1:2987470-3067432 GCA_006937985.1 Aphyosemion australe
GCTCCTATTCCTCTCCTTTCCCCTCTGGACTAATTGTGTGATGGTGGGTTCTTGTAGTTTTATAAACTGCAAATTAAACTGAAGCAAACATCTTTGCTGTGAACTAAATTTACTGTGTATCTTCATTCCTTTACTGATCTCTGCATTTATGAAGTTTCAATTTGGAAATGTATTTTTAAAGAACTTCCTCTACCACATTATTGTAACAACTTGAATGGAATTATATGTAAACATGACCTATAGTTTCCTCAATTTGTGAATTTCCAGCTGTTTTTGAAATTACAAATGTTTGTAAAGCTTAAGCATGGTCTCCTTTTATTGATTGAGCAGTTATTGTATATATTTGAAGTGTAATTGTTTTATTTATTGTCTAAATTTGTGACTGAGCAATAAGCAGTTCAGCAGGTATGGCCCACATCCGGCACCCATGGCAGATCTGGCTCACATACCGCAATGAATGACGGCCCACCACTGGCCCACATCTGGTTTGCCGAGTCCGAGCCGCCCCTGCCTGAGCTGGGCCTGGTGTGGGCCAGTGCAGGTTACCACAACTGGCCCAGTGCTGGAACGGCTATGGGCCATACATGGCCCACCTCTGGCAAACTGGCCTGGGCCAGTGGGGGCCCCTCATTCATTGCGGTATGTTGGCCAGATGTAAGTGCCAGATGTGGGCCACATCTGGCCCAGACCAATTTTGCTACCTGGGTACCATTGAGAACGGAACGTAAGTTGTCCGAAGTAAGATGGCCGCCGTGTAGGGACGCTGTCGACTCCATGTGATATTTATGCAAACAACGACCGGCATCCCAGCATGCATCACGGTCGATTCCTGTCCCAATCCAGCACACTTGTGTACTACGCACTCGAAGCCTTACTGCGCACCTCCTCTAAGTGCAGTTCACAGAAGGGCGTAGGGCGCGATGCGAGTATTGGGATTGGGCCTTACTGATCTCTTCTATTGCCATGTTTGTATTGGTTGAACACACAAACCTGGCTCTATTCGTTCTGAGTACTCTAATGTGCCCACTAGCACAATCCTCCAGTACGTGCAGTTCAGTGCAGTGCAGCAGCAAGTATGTGAAAAAAGACGCCACCTGCTGCCTGCATCAACACGAGGTTAAACAGCAAGTATATTCCAGCCTAGCTGACCACAAGTGAAGTAGAGTAAAATTAAAAACTGAATTTTTGAGACTCATTAATGTGATGCTTTGTAAAGACTGGTAATGATGTGAAACTAACATTTTTAAGAATTAAAATCCATCTGATAATGGTACCAGCAACACAAGACTGTTTTCAGTGG
This sequence comes from Aphyosemion australe, assembly GCA_006937985.1. Taxonomy (NCBI): domain Eukaryota; kingdom Metazoa; phylum Chordata; class Actinopteri; order Cyprinodontiformes; family Nothobranchiidae; genus Aphyosemion; species Aphyosemion australe. The sequence goes on from SSNS01000038.1 coordinate 2,988,771, forward strand.
ATATGGAAAATTTCTCATAGATAAGAATAAAGTTTGGTTTTTGAATTAAACATGTTAGAAGTTCAGCTTTTAGACAGTAAATCATTTATTTTCATTTAATATTCAAAAGATTTCAAATCATCTTTTTAAAACTTGGTAACAAAATCACAGCATTCTCACATTAAAATACATTTTTTAATAGAAATTCTTAACTCATATTTTTGAATGAAAGAAAAGTCTCATTTGAACATCTTAGATCATTATCTTCATATTTTCAGTCACACGTAGCACACAGTTCAGAGGCTAACGATGCTGATATTGATGAGCAGTTTTCATTTTTATACCATACCATTTTATTTATAGAGCGCTTTTAACACAGCATTACAACCGACCAAAGCGCTTCACATGAAAAAATAAAAATAAAAAAACACAAGCTAAAATAGTCCTGTGCTACATAAAAAGAATTAAAAACAATTAAAAAGAACAACAAACTAAAACCAATAAAACAGAGTAAGCCACAATATAAAATACACAGATTTAAAATCGAACAAACAACGTGGAAAAACCTAAGGATGAGTTGTGTTTGAAAGATTTCTCAATACGTTTAGGAGAATATTAATAAGCTTGACAGTTTGATGACGACTCCGGCTGCTGAACACACCTCTCTGCTGTTCAAACCTGCCATCTACTGAAAACATGTGGTGCACAATCAACCCCAAAAAGAGGCAGTGACAAAAAGAACCCCTGAACTGTAGAGAGGGAAAACTCATAGATCAAACACAAGCGGGTAGAAAGTCTAGTGAAACTGCTTTACTCAGCTACCAAAAGCTTTCACAGAGTTGCCTAGAGGACTGATTCGACAGAGGTCAAGACTAAAAAATAAAAATGTATTTTTTAATATTTCAACTCAAAAAACAAAAAACAAGAGGAAAAATTTTCAAGTTGAACACATCAGAGCCTTGGTGCCCTTTCTATTAGACAGATTCGCTTTAGCAACACAGTGGTAGACATTAGCTAAGTTTACATGCGCTAAATTTCCCCAATCCGATTCAAATCTTGGTCGATCGGAAATCCCAAATCTCTGTTTACATGGACACTAACTGGAATGATCCGATCACGTCGTGATGCACGCACCATAGGTTGAGCATGCGCAGACTTGTCTTTCCCGGAAGAGTAATTGTAAACAAACGCCATCTTGTCTGCACGTCTTTTCCCTTGCATTTTATTTTCTTATTCTCTAGCTTCGGTGAATTCCCGCTTCCTGCATCTTTAGATGCACTTTAGAAGCACTTGAGTGTATAACTCGGCATTTTTAGCCTTTCGGTCATCGAGACGTTTAATAATATTGAGCTCCCGTATTTCCAGTAAAAAATATCGTCAGCAACAGACCACTTCTGTTTACCGCCCGCCATGTTTTCAACTTGTCCTGAGTGTCTGCAAAGGCGAAAAGACGTCACGCTGATGTTGCACACATGCGCAGTGGGCATTATTTTACTCCAACAATCCGAATGGCTGTGTACATGGACGTCAATCGGACAAAACCACCTCTCTCAATCAGGATGAAATTTCATTCGGATCAGGCCAAATCGGATCAGAATATTCCGATTGACATGTTTACATGAAGAAATTTTGATCCAATAGGGCGTTCATTCCGATTACTTGTGTCCATGTAAACGTAGCTACTGTCACCCTTAAAGTTTTGCACCATCTCAAGGGTGTTCTTGGTGTTTTATTAGGATATTTTATAAGGACTGGTATTGTATAATGGCATTTGAAGCTAACACAAGGACAGGACAGGTTGAATCATAAAGATTTCACAGGGACGACATTTGAACCCGGTGTACTGGATGGATCAAATAACTGGAAACGACAAACCTGCCCCAGCTGTTCACTAATGCAGCTGATGTGCAGTCATACATCATTGGGATGCTGTCATGGTGTTGTTGTTTTTTTATTGAGAACACCAAAGTGGCTTGATGCGATAGTATAAGCGAAGCTCCTACGAGACAATGGACTTGCTCAAGGTCACATCTGACTAGACATTATGGGCGAGCCTATCTGCCTGACCGAGGAGGCACGAGGGGGAATAAATACAATATTCTTCCATCCTCTGCTTGTATCTCTCCTTTCCTCTTCTCTGTGGTTAGCATGCTGAGTAGGTCCCATCTTAGATGCAATTTGCTCGATGCTTTACATTACTCTTCCTGGTTAGCATCATTTGTACCTGCGCGGTCTGCCTCTTGTTCATTCCCCGTGCACGAGTGTCACACATCTGGATCAGCGTGAAGCAGCCTGCTATAAACATCATAATTCTATGCCAGAAGGCTCGGCAGGTGATGTATGTCCTTCTGCCCTCTGGAGAGTTACGAGTGGGAGGAAACGAAAGCAGAAAGTGGATCCTCCGGTGTCTTTTTGATGTCATCTTTAATACCTATTTGCGACATTAGATCAGGAGGGTTGTTTTTTGGTCTTTTCCTGTGTTAAAGTACAGAAAACCAACCAAACAAGTGGAATAAAGGGAAAGTACAGGTGATTAGAACTGGACGTGATGGGATGAAAGATTACATCGGGAAAGTGGAGGGGAAGCTGGGAAGGAATCTGAAGAAAAGGGTATTTTTTTCTCTCTCCCAGGGGTCAAGCTGTCAGAGCGACTCGATGGCATTTGTTGTCCCACCTTTCCACTGTGACCTTACGCCGAGCCAAGGGGAAACAAGAAACAGCCACACTGGCTTGTCATCAATATCACATCTGACACTATCTCTCTCCCTCTGCCGAGCAGACGCATGTCATCCCATCAGTCTGCGTCGCCAGCCCACATCATGGAAGCTCCATTTGTTATGGTAGATTTAAACCTGAAAAGCTGCCTTTAACGACGTGTTTCTCCACTCTTGGTGAGATCGTATAAAATACAAAATAATTCAGCAAACGCAAGAGGTAGCGCTCATTCTGTCTTTCAACAAAAGATTTTTTTAACGATTTCTGAAGGAGGAAGAGAACTGTCAATTATATATTGTGAAGCCCACCTGGAATAATAATCTCCTCTGAGAAACGTATTTTTATTCATTAGCTAAATGTAGAAAATTGACTAATACTTGCCAGAGAGTAATGAGACGGTTACCACCTCCATCTGCTTTCAAACACCCCTTCTCCCACACGCACACACACACACTCACTTGCACACACACAAGCACACACACACTCACACATGCACACTCTCACTCACATACACTCATGCACACACACACATGCACTCTCACATGCGCACACTCACGCACATGCACGCACACACACACGCACACACGCACACACACACACACACACACTCACACACGCACACACACACACACACACACACACACACACACACACACACACACACACACACACACACACACACACACACACACACACACACACTCACACACACACCAATCCCCTCATTGTCCATCCTTTATTCCCTTTTATTCACTTGAAACAAAAAAAGACCTTCACATGCTGAATTTCCCAGCAACCCGTCTCAACTGTCCCCCCTCAGTGTGATTGTCAGCATCGTTTACCCCGGCCATATTTTCTCACTTTGCTAATTTACCCACAAGGTGACAGGGTGCTGGGAAGCTCCTAAAAGTCCTCTGGCTCCAGATGTCTGGGCCAGATGTCCTGTTATTTCTGGAGTGGTCCTGTGATTTTTATTTTTATCTGTTTCCTGCTTTTCGCACCTAAACAAACCCCCGTCCTCCCTTTGAGATTAGACCCGTGTGGATCATTTATTTAAACACCCCCTAATTAAAAGTTTACGAGTGAAAAACGGTGTGCTCGCTCTCCCTTTTTACGAACTTTAATGCAAAATGGCCAACCCGTTATGGGCTTAACTCCCAATTAGACAGATGATAACCTGACACAATATCGGCGGTGTGGGTTTTGTTGTTGTGATCCAAATCTCAGTAAATCAAGCAAGCCTGGTGCAACCTTTGAATTTGTTCAAGGTTAATTAGTAGCTGCAATTAAAAGTCAGATGGATCATCATTTTAGTAAATAAATATCCAAAAGAATGCCAATTTGTAATCCAAGTTTTTAGGTAGAAGGTCATATAAATGTCATTTAAATGTATTCAAAACAAAGATGTTATTAGGCTGTTTGCATTATGTGCAGCACATAAATTAGTCGCTGTCAGATTTTATGATTTTTTTAGCTCTTGAGTGTCTTTTAGCATTCTGCATCATATCACAGGTCAGCTAAAGCCACTATATCTCTTTGAAACAGTAACATTAAAACTAATCCGTTGCTTTTAAATATTACTATTATCGTGAATTTAGGGTCGTAAAAGTAGCAAATCAATTAGCCTCCTTCGCTGTAGCCGTTTTGACTTGAAAGAGCAGGGAAGGCACGTGTGTGACGACGACGACCTACACACTCCAAGTTCTGCTCATTAGCAGTAGCACAGATCAACCTAGCATGCATCACTGCAGCGATGGAATGACACCCTCATTAACACACCTGTGCATTCTTGCAAGTCAAAATATCTGCTCCGAACCAGACCGATAATTAAAGTGGTTCTCTTTTAGGGTCGGGTTAGGGTTGTTTCTTTTAGTGTTTCTATCGTTTTCAAAAATGTGACCTTTTAAACTGCTGTGTCACGTATGAAACATAACACCTTTAAAAACCTTTACTCCAATGTGAATACATCCTCTCTGTTATGAATATCAGCGTGGCCTCCAGCTGCTTAAGAAACAGTAATGTGAGTCATTTAGCAGCCAGTCAGCCAGAGCAGGACGCTTTTGCTCAGTTTATTGATACAGTGAACCCTAACCCTCCCAGCGTAAGAGTGTGCAACACACCCCACGGTGCACAGGTGCACAAAACATTCAGGAACTCCAGTCCTTCATTATGATAATCTATAAAAACGTATTGTTAGATGAGATTTTGATCACATTACGGCAGCGTAACTGTCTGTAACCAATGCTCAGGAGGGCTTGAGGAGCTACTGGCCACTAGATGGCAGTGAAGCACCATCTCAAGCCTTGCTGTTCTGTTTGCTGTTGTCACCGTTGGTTGGTTTCATCTTATCTCTCCTCAGATCCTTCTTTCCTATTGTAGAAAAGGAAGATAAAACCTGCCAGTGCAGACCGGTATCATATAGTGATCTGTTGCTGCTGAAAGCACATGGATAGTTAGAGCGCAGATAGAGAAAGTGGAGGGAGGGAGAAGAAGGGAAAGTGGGAGGAGAGGACACAGAGGGAAGGAAGGCCGAGAATGGAAAGAAGAGAGGGTTAGCAGCAGAGTAATTGGCCTGAGACGTGCTGCTAATGCAGCTCCGTCTTCATTGTATTCTTTCTTCAAGCACTACTCGTCCTCCTTCCTCCTCTCCTGTCCGTAAACTCCACATCGGCTGTTTCCAGCCACACTCCCAGCTCTCCTCCCACCTCATTCTTTCTTCTCTCCTTCTTGACTCCTTTGCCACACTCATTCAAAGCACTTTCTGTCCCCTTCACCTTCTCAAGTTCCGTTTCCCCCATCCCACACTTCCTTTTCTCGCCTTTGCATACAGCACCTCTCTGTTTTGTCTTCATCTGACACCTCCAGAGAATGAACATCGGGGATGCACCTAAAGGTTGAAGGGCGAGAGAGCTCCCAGAGGGACTTCTGCTCAGCTGTGACCTCTGTGTGCGTTCCTGCTGTCTGGTTGCTGGAGGAGAAGGCTGTGAAGAGAAAATATATGAAGAGTTTTCAGAACTTTTTTCACATGCCTGTTTATTGATATGAAATCACAAACAGCTGTCAAACTTGCTTTTTTCCTGTTTGATGTCATTTTCTTTTTCGCTCAACAAAAACTAAAGCCTGCACACCCCTCGTATTCTAACCTGCAGTCAATGCCATTAACAGCCTGCTGTAGAGGTGGTGGAGTTTAAGACAAAGAACTTTCATTTAAGGGCTCCTTAATCGTCTTTCAGTTTTGTTTTCACTTGTAGGTTTGGACACTAAAACTAAAACCTGATTTAGTTTAGGTTAATTAGACACTCGTTCAGCTCTGGAAACAGCTCACTTTCCACTTCTTGTTACTTTTCCGTCACACGTTTCTGTTTTTATGGTTCCCAAAGTCACCGTAACAAGGAATTCTGACAAGAAAAACACAAGATGTTTGAGCAACAGTGTAAAGGCATCAGGCAAACCCAGAGCTAAAACAGTGTCTACTCTTGAACTGTGTGTACTTTTAAGGAGTATAGGTGTTGATTAAAGGGACACTAGTCAGTTTCAGCTTGTTTTTAGCACCCCCTAGTGTTCGTTGGTGAAACCGAAAATAAAACTTATCTCCTTGCTGTGCGTTTGTCTTTTTAACACCTTAATCTAACTGCTGAAATGTCTCCTCAGCCTTCATTAGTGTCTACAGGAGCGGTTCATCACTAAATCAAACAAATCAGCTGTGTTCATGATCTAAAACATGCAGGAAACATGCTGGAACCAGACTGCAGATCCAGGTAGGTCAAGCTTAAAATTCTCTAAGTCCCAACAGACCGGACCGGCAACTTTGAAGTTGCAAGTGGAATATTCTGGCCACAGGGGGCGACAGGGGCTGGGTGGCCTTTCATTCACCCTGTAAAGGGTCATTTTAGCACATACTGGCTCAAGAAAATTATTTAAAAATATAAAAAAGTTGCAAAATGTCCCTTTAAAGGTGCTATAAACATATGATAATCATGGCAAGTGTTTGTATACATCTGTCAATGCTGTTATGACTGCATATTAACTAGAAATGTGAATGAACCGCGGATGTAACGGTCCTCCTCCTTATCCTGACTCATATGAAGTAAATCTAACAACCAGAATTAGAAATTTGAGCAGCACCAGATATGCTTTTGAAAAGTTTAACTAGAAAAAAGCAAAGTTACACATGAGTGAGACTTGGTCCAAAAACATGTTGCATCTTGCCTGCAAGATCTTCCATAGTCTGTCTGGTGGTGTCCCAAAATACAGAAAATTGATAATTTTTAAAGCCATACTATGCAACTTTTACATATTGTTAAAGCATTTTCTTGAGCCAGTATGTGCTAAAATGACCCTTTACAGCAGGGGTGCCCAATCCTGGTCCTGGAGGGCCGGTATCCAGCATGTTTTAGTAGTTTCTCTGCTCCAACACTACTGATTCAGTGGTTTAATTACCTGTGCAGCAGCTCATCAAGCATGTTAATCACCTGCTGATTGAAATCAGGTGTGTTGAAACAGGGTTAAAAACATGCAGGATACCGGCCCTCCAGGACCAGGATTGAATACCCCTGCTTTACAGGGTCAATGAAATGTTACTCAGACCCCCACCACCCTCTGTGGCCAGAATACCACATTTGCAACTTCAGAGTGGCGGTCCGGTGTGTTGGACTTAGTAAAGTGGAGCTGACATGCCTGGTGCTGCAGTCTGCTTCCAGCATGTTTCCTGCATGTTTTAGATCATGAACACAGCTGATGTGTTTGATTTAGTGATGAACCGCTCCTGTAGACACTAATGAAGGCTGAGGAGACATTTCAGCAGTTAGATTAAGGTGTTAAAAAGACGAACGCACAGCGAGGAGATAAGTTTCACTTTTGGTTCTACTAAATGAACACTAGGGGGTGCTAAAAGCAAACCAAAACTGCATAGTATCCCTTTAACAAACATAACACTTGTTTTAGTTCACATTCCACTTCCAAACATACAAATTGTATGATTTCAATAAATTATGTTACAAATACTTTAATGCCTAAATGATTCTCACACCAAACGTTGAAGACAAAATGGAACTTGCACCCCTTGGTTCCAGAACAGGTTTTAAGGATGGCAGCACTTGTTACCAGGATTTTTGGGCTTTAATGTTTCAGAATGGCTGTAAACAGACATTTTGTACATTTAAATATGGTCTTTGGTCACTAGGACCAGGCAGCCTGATCTGACTGTACTCATGTACAGTGCCCATATAAGGCAATGGAATTTCTGTGACATTCTTGAGAAGACATATCTTTGTGAAGCACTTTGTGATTCTTTTTCTGTGATAAGTGCTATACAAATAAAATTTACTTACTTACTTACTTACTTACATCTTGCCAAATAAGTATTTATTATTGAGGAGCAGCTGTATGCAACAACTCAGGAACCTGTGGGTAAATGTTAAGGTAAATGGACATGTTGCAGTGTTGGTGCATGGCAGCACACACTTTTTTGGAGGCAGCTTGCTTTACTCGGTTGACCTGTTTAGTTGAAGTGAATGACTAAATCTTAGTATTATTATGAAAAAAAGGATGCATTTGAAAACCAGACTAGCTCTGAATACCCATATTGATTAAAATAGTCTGAACTAGCTGATATTGCTAATACTGCAACCATCTTTCAGCACTATAGCTAAAATATTTTGCATAAAAGCCATGCATACCATTAGCGTGTGTAGCATAAATTCAGTGGCATTTTTGCAAAGACACTAAAAGCTCTTCAGATAAAAGAGCAAGCATATCCAGTGATTGCATTTTATTGCATTTGTTTCCACTTCCAACCATACTTACCTTAGTTGTGCATCAACCTCTGTTCAAAGCATGCATTCACAAAGCAGCAGTCTGAACATGAAACAGTTCTAACCCAAGCAGCACACATCTGCGTTATGTAATGACTGTTATTCTGTTTAGCAAGACCATACCACTGCAGTGCTGTTTTATTTGAACATTATCCGCACCCTTGACCCAATCAGCACCACCTGACCTACATGCACAGTGCTTGAATCTAGTTTTACAGTGAGCCTATAGAGAGTTGGTCTCCTAACCTATAGCTGTGTGAGTTAAACATACTTTACAGTTGCAGCATTCTGCAAGTGACTGTTGCTGTAATAGTTTTCTTAACACTTTGCTACATGAGTTTTCGTCCCATTCTTCTCCCGACACACGCACGCACGCACACACGCACGCACGCACGCACGCACACACACACACACACACACACACACACACACACACACACACACACACACACACACACACACACCAAACATGCACACAGAGACATAATTGGACCCAGCACACTACTCACAAGGGGGGACCCATCTGGAGGGGTTGTTTGTGTGTGTGTGTGTGTGTGTGTGTTTGTATCTCTGTGTTATAAGGTACATTTCTCTTGCAGTTCACCCCTTAGGCCCTGGGCTACATTTGCTCCCATCCATCAGCCAGATGAGCTGCATCCTTTGAACACTGCTGACAGCAAGGAAAGGGGAAAAATAACAATAATAAAGTCAAACATTATATTTATTTGTAGATTAGGACCCTTAATCAATATCCCCTTTACAAGCAAAGGCTAATGTTGCTGATATAAACAGATGGTTGTGAAATTAGATTTTTATAATGAGAGTTTTACATTTTCCCAACATAGAAAAAAAAGTCCCCTCTACTTAAACTCCACTGTAATCATCGCTCATTATGTTCTTTTAAAATATAGGATGTGTTGGGGCGAGAGTTAAAGATGTGTTTCATTCAACAGTATGAGAAACAGAGGATGCATGTTCGTGTCAAAGTCGTGCTATTTGGTGTAGATGCATGCATCCATCTGCTTGAATTCTGGTGGTGTTGCTTTTAGAACGGCTTCTTAGCTGTCACTTTACGCATTAATGCATGTGTGTGTGTGCAGCACTCATTGCGAGGGATTATTTCTTATTTGCACGGCTTGTATGTGAATATGGTTATAGAATTGTTTGTGTGGGGGGGCCAGGCGGTGTTAATCAGATGTTCACAAGCGCTGCATGGTGAATGTCTTCGCCAGTTAAGGTTGAAAATTGCTGTACGAGCTTAAGAGAACACATTGGTGCATGTTTGAATGGAACACTTTTAATGTTTCAGCTGAAAGTGTAAAAGAAAGCATCGGTTTGAAACCAACTAAATCCGACACCAGATGTTTTTGTTCCAAACACAGAAAAAATAACATTTACCAATAGAACTTTCAACTAAAGCTGTTATAATGATCAAATAATCATGATGTTTGAGTGATTCCTTAAAGTCCCAGTGTGTAATATTTTTACCTGTTTACTACCAAGTTCTGTGCATCCAGTGCACAAACTTGTCCTTTTTCATTAATATTTCTCACCAACATCAATTCTAAATATTCCTCTCAGCTTCAAATTTTACATTTTTAATACATAAATTGTGGTCGACGCTCCATGGTCATCCTCCATCTTGAAATACGGTAGCTATTTAGGGACATACGAGCTCTGAGTTACGCGTTTGCACTATGACTGTTACCTGAAAGAAACAGCAGAGGGCAGCAGTGCGCCGTGGAAGCATGGCGTCTGACAATGCAACTAAGAAGAGACGAGACTAGCTGCTACACCGTAGCTCAACAATGAAATTTATTTATTTAACATATATAAAGAGGATTAACCCCTTGAGATGATACATCTCGTTTTCAAGGGGGTCCTCTATAACATCAACACAGCAGTGTACAAGACAGCAGATCAGAGAAAATAAACATTACAATTACAATTACAATTACAAACAGCGTTGCATCACTCACACACACACGCACACACACACAAACAAAATGGCCCACAATACTCAAACCCACCCACCCAACACAAACCCCACCACAAACATGCTATAAAGACCTTAAACATTAGTAATGTTTAAGGTTAACAATTAGACAATTAGTAACACTGGCAAATATTCCGAAAGTGTTCAATCAGAGCTCTTCGGAATATTGTAAATGAAGATATCGAGCGAAGCGGTAAAGGGAGATTATTCCAATCATTCGGAGCCTTAAAACAAAAAGCATGTTTCCCAACCTCTCTTTTCATTCTAGGAACTCTAAAAAAGATCTGAGCATCATGTCTCAGACAGTGACGCGAGTTATAGCGTATTAAATGTGACTTTAAATACTCTGGATAGTTGAAATAAATACTTTTAAAAATAAACTGTATCCAGTGAAACTGTCTCCTAGCTGAAGGTGCAAACCAGGACAACTGTCCATACATGTCACAACGATGTGTCCTAAAGGGACAACGTAACACAAAACGACAAAGACTGTTGTATGCCACATCAAGAGAATGCAGACAAGAAGCAGTGGTGTTGTGATAAACAATGTCAGCATAGTCTAAAATAGGCAGAAGCAGCTGTGTAACTATTCTTTTTCTAACCAAAAAAGTGAAACAATTAACAGATTGATAAAGTATCTTTAACCGAGAATTAAGTTTATGTGTAGTTGATTGGACATGAGTTTTAAAGGATAAGTCATAGTCTAGCCAAACGCCAAGGTATTTATAGGTATCAGTTGATTCCAAGGGAGAGGAGTCAAGAAAACAAAGATTAAGGTGGTTATCACTTATATCTAGAACTTTCCTATGAAACAATAAGGAGTAGGACTTTGTTTTATTAAGAAGAAGTTTATTAGCTAATAACCACTGTTGGACAGAATTAAAGTCGTGTTGTAGAGAGAGGTTTATCCCAGAGATGGTTGGCTTGCTACAGTAGATAACTGTATCATCAGCATAAAGATGAATATTGCAGTCTGTGCAGCAAAGTGGCATATCATTAACAAAAATAGAAAATAATAAAGGTCCCAGGGAAGAACCTTGAGGAATACCCTTAGTTACGCTAGTAAATCCTGATTGACTGCCCCTATATGACACACACTGGTGACGATGATGAAGATAAGAGTTAAACCAAAGTAGAGATGATCTTGAAAGGCCTATAGCTTGCAGTTTATCCAATAAAAGATAGTGGTCAACTAAATCAAACGCTTTTGAAAGGTCTAAAAAAATGGCACCAGTGCACAAATTATCATCAAAACTAGAAAAAACATCATTAGTAAATTTCAGGAGAGCAGTGGATGTGGAGAAATGTTTTCTGAAGCCAGACTGGAACTGAGTAAGTAAATTATTATCTGAGAGATAGTCATATATTTGATTAAAAATAATTTTCTCAAAAACTTTAACCACATTATTGATTATTGATATTGGCCTGTAATTATTCAGAATTTGAACGTCACCACCTTTATGCAAAGGAATGACTTTAGTACATTTCCAAGCAGAAGGCACTTCACAGGTATCAAAAGACATATTAAACAGCACAGCCAAAGGCGATGCAAGAGCGTGAGATACTAATTTGATAAACCTACTCTCCATGCCATCAGGTCCTGGACCACTGCTAAAAGATAGCCTATCAATGACCTGTTGAACGTCAATAGAGGTAACCCTTCTAAAGTTAAATGAAAAATTACAAGGCTGGCTGTATGGAGACGAAACAGCATTAAGACCAGCAGAGTCAACAGGCGGAGTTTGAGAGAAAAGCAAGCTAAAGGCATTGGAAATCACAGCTGAATCATTAGTTATTTCATTATTTACTATCATATTATTTGAAGCTTTATTATTCTTACCAACTAAAGTATTAACCCTCCTCCAAAATTGCTTTGGATTATTTAAATCATTTGTTAAACTATCTCTATAATAATTAGCTTTGGCATTTCTAGTTTGAGTTGTGCATNAATAAATAAGTTATTGTTAAATAATTTAGTTTCCCGTACCTTAATAATTTTAGGAGGAAGATGAGGGGTTGCAATTTTCCAAATACAAAAGATAAGGGAATGATCGCTGAAGCAATCAGCAAGTACTCCAGAGGTCTTAATTCTATTTGGATGAGAAACAAGAATCCAGTCAATAAGTGATTTAGAATTAGAGTCAACTCTAGTGGGCTCAGTGATGATCTGAGTCAAATTAGCTCCGTTAACCATATTTCGTTCATTAAGCGTAGAGGAATCATTCCAGTTTAAGTTAAAATCGCCCATTAAAATAATTTCTTTCGAGACTCCAAGTGATGATACCGTTGCTAAAATATTCTTAACGGACTCAGACTTAGGAGATGTAGGTGGTCGGTATATGTTACCAATAATCAATTGTTTATTTGCATGCAAAGTAACCTTAACAAAAATACCTTCAAAGAGTTCTGGTTTCACCTCAGGAATAATTAACTGTGAACTTAAATTAGATGAAATATAACTAGCAACTCCACCTCCCCTGGAACCTCTATCAGACCTATAGACTACGTAATTCTCTAAAAAAATACTAGAGTCAGAAATACCATTAGTAAGCCAAGTTTCCGATAGAGTAATTATATTGGGATTGTTATAGGTCAGCCAGGCTCTAAGCTGATCAATTTTAGGGAGTAAACTACGGATGTTAAGATGGATAGCATGAAGACCTTTACCCATGAGGTAAATGTTTGTAACAAATGTAAGTAGCTCTAGCTAATATTATGCAGTGGAAGTCGTGAAAATGAGTAGGAGAACATGAGAGCCAACACCATACACACACACACACACACACACACTCAGCCATACCAGACCAAATACACATACAAAAATAAATTGCAAACTACTCTAAGCTGTCATCATACGCTCCCCTTATTATATATACACTAAATTTCTGAAGCAGTAAATCATGTACTTCAAGAATTATTAAACATAACTTTGAAAAGCGAACACCATAGGTTTACTTATTTACAAGAAACCCAGTGTAGAACTAACAAAACAGCATATCATCCATTTATCAAAGGAAACCCAGATACATACTAGTTTAACCTCTGGTTGAAAAATACAAAAAGAAGAAACAAACAAATATTTCAAGGCTTAAGAGAATTTTTTGACATATCACCACATGATATATCGCCACAACGTAATGACGTCAGACGTTCGGTCACACGTCAAGACGTATGAAGAGAAAAAAAAATAAACAAACATGGCAGCCACCATGACTGTTATTTCTCTTTATGAGAGTTCGAATCAAAAGAATCAAGATACTTAACAGCCTCGCTTGGTTCACCAAACAGAAATTGATCCGACCCACGGCTCAGTTTGATGACAGCAGGATACAGCAGGAAAGCCTCAAACCCCAAGGAGCGGGCCCGGTTCATTATTGGAAAGCAGGGACGTCTGCGACGAGCAGTGGAGTCGCTGTAGTCGGCAGTGAAGCGGATAGTTTGGCCATCAACTACCATTGCTGTTTTCCTAGCAAGGGCCAAAATCCGGTCTCTATCAGTGAAGCGAAGACAGTTGAATATCATGTGCCGTGGAGAAGCACCAGCCGAACGCGGACGTCCGACGCGGTGTGCCCGCACGATCTCCGGGAGATGATTAGCCATTTCGGGAAACCATGTTGGAAGACTACGCATCAGGTAGGACAGAGCATTGCCTTGTTCCACTCCTTCTTTCAGGTTGATTATACGGAGATTACTCCTTCTGCTCTGGTCCTCCATCGTGATAATTTTCTCCTGGAGTTTCTTAATAGCCTCAGAGTGTTCAGTTAAAGCGCCCTCAGCACATTTCACTTGAGCTTGAAGAGAGGAGGTAATCTTACGTTGGGAATCCAACTCCTTAGAATGTTCCATTAGCGTAGTTTTAATGGAATCAAGCTGATTTTCCAAGCGCTCAAAACGAACTTTTGAGTGTTTGTCAGCTTCAGCGAAAAACTTTTGCAGCATAGCTTCCAAAGACGCAGTCGTCAGCTCACATGCACTGGAATCGACGTCAAATGTTTGTGAATGGTCTTCCTTGGGTTGGGATCCCTTTTTCGGAGGCATTGTAGAACCAAGAGTCAAGATTCAAACTTACTGATATCAGTTCAAAGCTTAGGGTTCCAAGATTGATTATTAAAGCCGTTTTTAGTACATTTGAGCAGGGAGAGCGTTTGCGACACAGAACACCTACTCCGCCATCTTGTAAACTTTGAAATCAACAGACACATCAAATTAGTCAGGTCTTATTGATTTCCAACACTCAGCAGCTGCATATGATGAGAACCCCGCCCGCAACAACTAGACACCAGCCTCCAAGTGTTGTTCCTGACTCACCTCAGCTGATCATTTCTTTTCTTCATAATAAAGCTCCCAATCCGGTCCCAAAGTATCAGTTCCAAAGTCCTTCTTCAAGAAAGTTCCTTCTATTAAAGTCTCCTCTCTTACCGCAGCCTGCCGTGTCTCTCCCAACACGCTTCAGCGGTGGTCCACTAGCCGGTAGCTACATTAGCATTAGTTACTTTATTTCCACAGCGTGTCCCCGGCTCCAGCCAAACCTCATCGGCTATCCGATCGCTAAACAGCCAGTGGTTGACTTTAGCTCCATCTCGATCTTCACTGCGGCTCACACCGTGTGCCATGATCAGCTGATGGCTAACCGGCGCTTGTTTACTCCGCTGCTCTGATCCACATGACACCGGACGCCACAGCTGATGCCACCCCTCCTCCATGTGTGAATCGGTGACAGGCAGCTATGCTAGCTTCCTTCAGGATTGGTAGGTTGATATAACAGCTAACAGCAGTGTTTCCCCTAGAAATGTCTACAGCCGTGATGTTTGTTGACTGAGGGGAGTGGCGGATCGCGCCGCCTCGTCGCGGGGTGGGGGTGGGGGTGAGGGGGTTTGGGTGCGCGCGTCATCACATTGGGGGGGAGGGGGGCTACGTGTGGCATTATGCATTAAGACTGAACAGTCATTAAAAATGTTTTTTAACTGGTGGAGTAGTTATATGCTTTGTGTGGGTTAGGCTACAGAGATTGGAAATAAATCAATCTCATGCTTTTTATAAAAAAACGAACCAGATGGCTGGAGTGAACGCTGGAGTTGTTGCCTTTTTGAGTGGGCCACTGTAGCTGCAATACTTACTCTGAACTGCATGGCGCTAAAGAGTCGCAATTTTTACCATGATTTCTATGAATATCCTACATAGGACAATTAAGAACAGTGGTGCCCCCAAGGGGTGGCCATGGCCACCCCTAGAAAATTGCTGGGCCCCTCAGGGAAGACCAGTGTTCTTTACTAAATCATATTAATGTTCACTAAAACCATAAACGTATCTTATTTAATCAAGACATAAATGTACAACCCAATAAAACATTATACAATTAATGAGTAAAGAAATAATCAGAATAAAAAAACAGGTATATATGTTTCAGCTGCTCACCATTAAAATAAATTTACATCTCCATGTTTTTTTTCCGTGAAAACAGCAACAGGCGAATTAAACTAAATATTAAAATTCTAAAATAAATTTTGAAATAACTGAAATGTAGTTTTCTGATATTTTGTATTTCTCACATTTGACTTAAGTGTTTTGGATGTTTTTTTAATAAAAATGAATAAAGGAACATGCAATGCATCGCCACAGGCTAAACCCTCCCAGAGTTACCACAAGGACCGATTTGGTGTGCCACCCCAAAATTCTCTCTGGCCACCTTTATCAAATTTGTCTGGGGGCGCCCCTGCTTAAGAACACATCAGATTTACAGCAATCTGGACACGGGTTATTAAGTAAGTCATGCTCTGCTGTACTTTCCACAGCACACAAGTATTCAAAAAACACACAGTGAGGTAAATCCTTAGCCACATTCTTTGTTTTTTCCATTAAAACAGCCATTGGCCACCCACCATGTTGGCCCGTCCACACATTTCCACCTCAGTGGTGCACACCAAACAACTTCTCTCTCCCCCGAAGGCAACAGTCGCTGATGTACTTCTATTTCCATATCAATTCCCATTAGCTTTCAAGTGCCACTACTTCCCATGTCTACCAGTCCGTCCATCTCCCTAGGGGAGGGTATACACATCTCCAGAGCCTCCCTCTATTCCCGTCACTGTTTCCTTTCACCAGACACTTTTTTAAAGGTCAGGCACCTGCGGGGTAGTATAGATGGGACATGGAAAAGGCGGCTGAAGTGGTGCTTCCAACTTGTAAACAACCAAGTCACTGCTTCGAGGGCTAGAGACAGACTCGTCATGTTAGTTAGCGAGTTTAACTGAGCTACAACCAGCTGAAATGGATTTATGGTAGCAAATGAGGGCATGGATGAAGAATTGGCCATGCTCTTGTCTCTGTGCCCCTCTGTGTTCCCTATCCATCCCCTCTGTGAGCTGCCGTCCTCCCTTTTATCCTTTGAGCTCAAACTCTTTATACCATAGCCATCCTCTTCATCATTCTGTCCACTATTTTCCTCCCATTGCATCTCCGCATCTGCAGCTCAGTTCTATTTACCATCACTGCCGAGTTTCTATCTTCTCCCTCTCATCCCTTCACGCCCTCCAGCCAATTTCCTCACAGTCCGCTCTCTAACATCTAGTTTTCTCTTTGTATCACTGCTGATCTACCTTTCATGCTGGGCTTGTACACGCTCTGATGCCTTCCCCCTGTGTTTATGCTGCATGTGTGTTATCTGTGTCTCCTACCTGCTGTACTGATACTCATTGCCTCACGTGAGGCCCCACCCATGCCACTCACAATAGTGGCTGGCACTGTGGCCGGGCCACTGAAGATTACACTTTACTGAGTAAGTAGCCTCACTGCAGGCCTGTTCCCAGCAGATGTGGCTAATGCAGCCTATTATCTCTGAGGCCCCATGATTTCTCTTCATGTCTCCTTCTTGTCACCTTATTTAAAGTTACAGTCTATTGTGAGGAGATCTTTAGGCAAGGTCAACTGCTTATTTGTTACTTTTTCTGCTAAAAACCTGATGTTGGTTAGCATCAAATCATGTTTCAGTACTGTTATTATTAAGTATTATTTTTTAAGCATTAAATTGATATGCATTAGTCATTTAAAGCCTAAAAATTCAACAGATTCTAACAATTATTTACAATATTTAAAGAGCAGGTTCATTGAAAAACTATTTTTTACTTATTATTTTTGAATATGATCAGTCACTCTGAGATTTTCATGCAGGTTGAACATGAAAATAGTCTCATACACCTATCTTCTGCATTAGCTTCTGATACGAAATAGATGCTCGGTTCAGAAAAACCTGACAGATCTATGTCACGCTGTCACTTAACTCTAACACTTAAAGCCATACTATGCAATTTTTTCATATGTTTAAATCATTTTCTTGAGCCAGTTTGTGCTAAAATGACCCTTTACAGGGTTAATGAAATGTCATTCAGACCCCCACTGCCCTCTGTGGTCAGAATACTGCACTTGCAACTTCAGAGTGGCGGTCTGCCTCCTGTTGGACTCAGTAAAAGGAGTTAACATACCTGGTGCTGCAGTCTGCTTCCAGCACGTTTCTTGCATGTTTTACACCATGAACACAGCTGATTTGTTTTAGTGATGAACCGCTCCTGTAGACACTAATGAAGGCTGAGGAGACATTTCAGCAGTTAGATTAAAGTGTTAAAAAGACAAACGTTCAGCGAGGAGAAGAGTTTCACGTTTGGTTCTACTAAACAGACACTGGGGGGGTGCTAAAAACAAGCTAAAACTGCATAGAATCCCTTTAACTCTGCCAGTGTGCCCCAGGGCAGCTGTGGCTACATTGTAGCTCATCACCACCAGCGTGTGAATGTGTGTGTGAATGGATGGATGATACACTGTAGTGTAAAGCGCTTTTGAGTCCTCTGACTCTGAGAGGTGCTATACAAGTGCGGATGATTATTCATTTACTGTACAGGCATCATCACCTCGTACATCTATAGCCATCAGCTGTGGCTGATTCTAAATCAGTGTGGAGCAGCGTTTTAATTTAAAGATGGAGATAGAATTATGGTTTTGGGCTGAAATATTACATTTTAAAGGTGAAGCGATCAATGTTTCTGAATTTCAGGGAAGAACCGCCCTCTCCGCGTTGCGCAACACTCTACCAGCGCCTGTTTACAAGCAGCTGTCTGTGGGGAGTCAAACCGGACCGCGTTTGCCTCTTCCTGGTTTCCGTGAGAGCGCGGGGGTGCACGGAGTGCGCATGCACAGGAAGTGAAAACTAACCCAGGATTGGCTTCACCAGAAATTGACAGTTATGCGGACCAATAGATGATCCACCCGGAAGAAAAAGATCGAACGCTTCACCTTTAAGTAAGTTGCACTAAACTGCTAAAATAATGACTTCACATGTCTACAGCACTATTAGACACTCATCTATACAGGTTATCAGCAAAAAAAGTTGATTTAGGTGTTGCTCTTTAAATTTTCTGGTATTTTGAAATTGGGGTTTTCATAAGCCGTAAACCATAATCTTTGCAATTTTAACAAATAACGGCTTGAAATATCTCACTTTTCATGCAATGAATCTATCTCATATATTAGTTTCAACTTTTAAGTTGAATTACTGAAATAAAGGAACTTTTGCACCATATTCTAACTTTTTAGTTTCACCTGAATATGGCACTTTTATAGAGACCCACATCTCCCCAAGGCACCAGTCATTCACCCATTAACACACTGGTGGTGATAAGATGCACTGTTAGCATCCTAATCCTGTTAGACAGACATCAAAGATGACACGTTTGGTGTTACAGTCACAAACTGACATAGAAAAAAATATGCAAGTATAATTAATAATATTAATTTTAAAACTGATGTTACATAACTGCGTTTTTATCAAGAGGCAATTCTGACGGTTTCACCAAACAGGTTTAGCGATGTTTCCATAAATCTGTTAAAGCATTTGCTTCATTTGACCTCCACCTGCATTATCTCACGGATGTGTTCACCACATGTTTACCACTGTTGAAGATTTGCTGGTATTTAAAGGATATTTGTGCTTTTTTGCCTTAGTTTCTCTTGAAATGTTGTTAATATTAGATACCACCTGGTTAAAGGGCAAATGGAGAAGGTCTGTGGCCTCTGCTAGCCAGCATTCAAGCCAGTTGGTCAGGGCACCGAGGTTCCACTGCCTCACATTATCCTTTAACCTCATCCTTTTCACTTCCAGCTAAAGATCAGAACACTTTAGAGGGCACCTTACTTCTCCTCACCCCTCACAGATGGCTTTTACTTATCTTACTAAACAAATGCATCTGATTTTGTGGATTCTAAGTAACAAAGCTGAACCAGCGTGTCGTTTTGTCTTAATACTCTGCAAGAATTTGGAACATCGACTGTTTTAAAGTTATTTTTGTTTTCTTATCTGTGTATAAATAATGTAGTTGTTGACATAAAATAATTTTCAAAATGTAGCAAAGGGCCGGTAGCTCGCTGAGCTCAGTCTTCCCGCTCTTCATATTTTGGAAGTTTGTTGTCCTTCAGCTGAGAGGCAACAGATTCAGATGCTTTCTGCTGAAAGAAGCATGGGAAAACTTGTTTACACAACTCTCCCTTAGTATATAAACAGACTGCTGTAGCTGTAAAAAGGAAGCCTTTTTAAAGTTTTTCGTGAAGCACTTTTAGAAATTGTTTAGATTTTGTAAACTTCTTTTGAAAATAGCTACAATTCAGTTTGTTTTTCTGTTTAAATTAATAGATTTTTCAATGTTTTAACATAAACAAATTTACAATAAGGGTCCTTTTATTAATGTTTCTTAGTGCATTATTAAACTATTAAATCAAGTAATAACAACTGCTTAACCATATTATGTAATGAATTACTAAGCAGACACCCCTCCTGGTAAGGTTAATAAAGGGACCCTTTGTTTATTAATGCCTAATAATGCATTAAATAACGTTAATAAAGGGACCCTTTGTTTATTAATGCTTAATAATGCACTAAACAATGTTAATAAAGGAACCATTTGTTTATTAATATCTAATAATGCATTAAATAACGTTAATAATGGGACCCTTTGTTTATTAATGCCTAATAATGCACTAAATAACGTTAATAAAGGGACCCTTTATTAATGCCTAATAATGCACTAAATAACATTAATAAAGGAACCCTTTGTTTATTAATGCTTAATAATGCACTAAATAAAGTTAATAAAGGGACCCTTTGTTTATTAATGCCTAATAGTGCATTAAATAACGTTAATAAATGGACCCTTTGCTTATTGATGCTTAATAATGCACTAAATGTTAATAAAGCAACCCTTATTGTAAAGTGTTGCTGGTTGTTTTTTTTTCTTGAGAAAATCAAACAAAAGTCTTTCTTTTACAATGAACTGACAACTCATCCATAACCAATAGTGTTGATTTATGTAAAAACATAAAAATGGTGAAAAATGGTTACGCTACATTTTAGCCCAACAGTCATGTTATTTCCCTGAAAATAATCCACACATAATCCCATCTTGCCAAGAACAATAACAATAAAGATCATCTGGCACATTATCAGAAACATTATGGTTTCTGTTTACACTTCACGTCATGTCTCCTCTCAACAACCTCCATACCATTTTTATGGTAACCATGATCACTGTAGGGATCATAAAAACACTGCAGCATCCATATTGACATAATAGCATCACTCAGTTACTGCAGATTTTTCAGCTGCACATCCATGATGTGAATCTCCTGCTCCACCACAACCTAAAATATTCTGGGCTGGATTGAGATCTGGTGACTGCGGAGGCTGTTGGATTCCAACGAGAACATCATTATGTTAAAGAAATCAGTTTGCATTGCATTTGCATTGGGCAATGATATTCTGCAAACCTTTGCTGTATTGCATTGCCATTTGAGCTATGGTTGCCTTTTTTTATCAACACCCTTGCTGCTCACGGGATATTTTCAAAAATTTTAATCACTTTAAATCATTCTCTGTAAACCTCTAAGCAAACGCTCATAAATGTCACGTCAAGACACATTCAAAGTCACTTTAATCCTCTCTCCTCCCTTTTCTAGTGGTGATTTCAAACTTCTGCGAGTCATTTTCACCATGCGGTGAGATGCTGCCATGTTGTTGGATGATTAGCTATTTATTTATATTAGCATTGGGCAAGTGTACCTAATAAAGTGGCCACTGAGTGTCTGTTTATAGACAAATTCGAGTTGTTGGACAATTCAAAGAACTGTAGAAGAGTTTTAAGTATAAGATAAAGTAATGGTGGCACACCATGGACCTTTCTTGACTGAATGTAAGTTTGGGCTTTTTAACTAACTGGTTCGACTCAGCTGATCTGAAGCTTGCAGTAGTTTTTCACAAACAACTTTACATATGATTTGGTAAGTGAAACAAAACATAACAAACAAAGAACCCAGCTTCTTCTTATGATCGTCCATCTATTTTGCTTAATTTTGAACAAATTATATTGAAGGATCTCAGTCATCCAGAGCTTGGTAATCCTAGCAGGTTGGAAAAAGGACAACTGGACTTTTCCTTTTTTCCTCTCTCAATATTTCACTCCTTATCTAAGGAATCCCCTCAGTTCAAAGAGAAACAAGCTTGGAAATCTGAACTGTACTGCTTTGATGATGAGAAGCAAAAAAGTCTTAAAACACACACACACGGACACACACAAATCCTGCTGCCTTTGTTTCATCTCTCTAGGATGTATTCGGGTTACAACCATTTGCACTGGATATATAGACATGTTGATGATTCAGTGGTTTGTTGAACTTCATTTGAAGCATGGCACTATACACACCTTAGTTTCATGTGTTTTCATGTTATGCATAACTTGTCCATTTTGTTCTATTACATTGTATGTAGTGTCACACTTTACAAATGCTATTGCATTTTAATGGTGATTTAAATATGTGGTTCACTTGTTTAATCAATACATTTGCAGTGGCTTCTAGTAGGAATGAATGCCTTGTACTCGTACTGAGGGGGTGGGATTCTCAGATGCACCTGTTTCAGGAAGTACAAGTGAGTTGGAGGAGAAAGTAGTTTCAGTCGGTGGATTTTGGACTCATATTTCCTGATATTTGGCATCTCGCCTCTGATTGGCTAACAGCAACACGACTCTACCACTGACTCTGTTTGTTCTGCAACGTTGATGTTTTATCTCCACAAATGTGGTGGAGTTGCTAATGCTAACGGTTAGCTTCTACCAATCGAGGCGCTCTCCGCTGTTTCCTGGGCCTTCCCCGTTGTGAGTCAAGATGGATGAGTCCATGAATGTTACGTGACTGTGTGATGTAGATCTGTCAGGATTTTCAAATCCTAGAGTTTCAGCGTCTTTTTTCTATCAGAAGCTAATGCAGGAGATAGGTGTAGGAGACTATTTTTAAGTTCAGCCTGCATGAAAAACTCAGATTGGCCGATGATAGTCAGAAATAATAATTAAAAAATTTTTTTTCAGTGTTCCACACCTTTAACTCAAATTTATGCCATTATCCTGGAAAAGTGCTAGCAGTTGATGAAGCCTAAAGTAGTCATGGCATTTTCTCATATTCAGCCCTCAGACTGCAGAATGAGTTTAACTCTAAAATCATCAACATTCATACTTATACTACAGTTAAATGCTAGGTTGATAAAAAAAACACAAAGTGAACTCAAACCTACATTTGCTCTATTCACCTCCCTGTAACACCTCACTATTTAAAGTATGGCAGAAAAAATGCTGCTGCCATGCATAGCTGTGTTTTAATTTCCCCTATTGTCTGTAAACCCCCCCCCCCCCCCCCCCCCCCCCCCCCCCCCCTCCAAAAAAAAAAATAAATAAAAAAAAGACAAAAATCAGATATGCTTGATGAAAGTCTTTTCAAGATTCAGAATAATTCTATACCTCTTTTTTTGTCTGGAACACTCCTTAAATCCAATCCTTGACCAGACTTTTTTTCAGTCATTTGCCCAATTTTGCTGGGTTACTTGCTTGTTAAAATTGGGAGCATGACTGATTGGTCTTTCACCTCTTCAGGGACATGGCGGGACCATCTCTTCCGCATTTTAGAGAATCATGAGAATCAAGTAAAATGGCCCTCTGGACAAATGGATTGCCACTATTAGTTGCAAGGGCATTTAATTAGAATCACTGTGGATCCTGTATTGATGGGTTTTTTTTCTTCTTTTTCAGCGAATAGTGCTCAAATACAAGAAGAAAACTTTCACCTTGGCTGTTACTATTGTGCCTTCTGGACTCAATGATGCTTTCAACCTACGACTGCTACTCAGTAACAAGTTGCATCAACAGAAAAGGGGGTTGTAGGTGTGGGCAGCAGGAAAACCGTGACCCCTTTTGACCGCTCGTGTGTGAAGGGTCTTCTTGCTGGCACAGGACCGTGAACCAAGAGGATCTGTTAAACAGAATGTCTCTCTGTTCACACCGCTACAGGCCACACAGTTCAAGTGCATTCTTGGCAAGTAAGGTAGGAGAGAAGAAACTCTATAGGATGACCTCATACCAGTTAAAAAATGCAATTTTTTTGTTGAAATACAAATGTTGAAGGAGTTGTTGCTTGTGGTAAATTAATGAGATTATATTTATTCCTAAATATCATTTTGAGATGATATTTAATATCAACACGTATGTTGCATGACATTACAGATAAATGAACTGTGTATGTGTTAGGTAGCAGTTAGGGATGCAGCATAGTGGATAGCAATTTGTCACAACCCTCAGTGTTTCCCCAACTGGTTTGAAATGGCAAGCCAGCAGACAGAAAATTGGTTTAAGAGTGTTCTTCATCTTTGTGAAGGTTTCATGCTTTTCCTTTATATTTCCTTGTATCTTTATCACTGTCAGTCTGCTGCCCTCGTCGAAGCTGCAGTCACCACACCCTCGTGCTTAGCGCTCAAATCATTCATCCAGTTCTTGTCATCTTTTGGGATCTTCTCATTTTGTTTCAGCCTTTTCTAACAAACCCACTTGTCAAAGATTCTTTGGCTCGAAACATTAATCTTTACTTTGGCGGTTAGTTGTTGTATGCTTTGTCGTTAAGCATTTATCATTTAAAAAAGACCAAACTTTTTTGGGGTTTTGTCCAATATGAGTTCCTTTATTGCTCTTATTTTAATTAGGGATGCACCGATATGAAATTTTGGGCCGATACCAATATCAGATATTAATATCGCTGTTATTGCCGATAATCGATACCAATATATATACATGCTGACATT
Source organism: Aphyosemion australe (assembly GCA_006937985.1). Classification (NCBI taxonomy): domain Eukaryota; kingdom Metazoa; phylum Chordata; class Actinopteri; order Cyprinodontiformes; family Nothobranchiidae; genus Aphyosemion; species Aphyosemion australe. Next base: position 3,013,429 of record SSNS01000038.1, read on the forward strand.
TATGCTTCTGAAATTAGCAGATTTTGCATAGACTGAAAATTATGCAAGCTGAATTTTTAAATGTCTTGCTTTATTTCTATAAAGTGCAAACTAGATTATATATAATGTGTATGTTTCTATATATGTTATATACACACACCACACAAGTTTATGCTTCTGAGATGATTACAATCACTGTCGAATGACTAAACAATTACACATCATCACCCCCCTCACCCTCTGAAACAGATACTTGAACAAAAACAAAATGGAAAAAATATCAGTTGTTAATATCGGCCCAGTTTTACTTATCGGACCGATAACGATATGTTAAAAAATGACTAACATCGGCCGATACCGATATTGATGCCGATATATCGTGCATCCCTAATTTTAACCATTAGGAACCCAAATTCTTAGAAAACAGATAAAAAAATAGGTAAAATTTTAGAAAATACAATAAAATAAGTAAAATAATTATTTATAAATGAGTGGATATGATGTCACTTGGGGTTGTCGAACTTGAATATCTTACTCAAGAAGCAATTTCACAGATGCTTGAAATGGGCTGCGACACCAGCGTCACCACGGATTCTTAATTAATGGTGTTGACTTTAAGCAATTTTCTTTGATTTTTACAAAACAGTTTAATAATATTAACCATTCTGCCATATTTGATAGCCTGTATGTCCAGTACACACACACTCACTTGGAATCACACTGAAACGTTACTGATGACACATTTGTGAGACATTTTGTGTAAAGCTTGGGGCTTTTTATAAATTAGCAAACAAACTGCAACTTTTGCAAGCTTTCTTGCAATTTTTTTACAATGTGTCTTAATGTGTTAAGTTGTTCACAATCTGTCCTCATTTTACTCACAAATTTCTCACCAACAAGTCCTGAAATCGCATCACTTTCGTCACACTGTCTAAATTACAAAACCTAAATTTGGCAACCCATGCAAGGCTGAGGAAATACTGAGAACTCTCAAAACTATTTAATCTTTTTTTGCTCAGCTGATTTCCTCAAACAAAAATAATTCTAAAGTCTTGTTCGACACCATAAACCAGATTGTTTCACCTCACGCCCCTCACATGCCTGTATTCTCAAGGTCTGACTGTAACAACTTTCTTGCATTCTTTGAGAATAAAATCAGAAATATCAGGGCAAGTTTTCCACCCCCATCCTCTTCCCATTCTCCCATCCAGCCACCTCCCTCCCAATCATGGTCCTTCTTTACTGCTGTAAATTTCCAGGACATCTGTCTCATTCAGAAAAACATGAAACCAACTTCCTGCCCTGTTGATTTTCTCCCAACCACTTTGCTTCTTAAGGTCTTTGACCAAATTGGCCCATGCATTGTGGATTTTATTAACCTATCTCTCCAATCTGGCTCTGTACCTTCTGTTTTCAAACATGCTGTTGTTGAACCGATCCTGAAAAAACCCAGTTTGGACTCCTCTCAGCCTAATAATTACAGACCCATTTCTAAATTGCCCTTTATCTCTAAAATCTTAGAAAAAGTCGTGGCCGATCAACTGATTACTTTTCTGGAAATTCACAACAACTTTGATAAATTCCAATCTGGTTTTCGTAAAAATCATTCAACAGAAACAGCTTTGCTTAAAGTTTCCAGTGACATCATGATGGCTGCAGACAACGGGGAATTTACAGTCTTAGTATTGTTGGATCTTTCTGCAGCTTTTGACACTGTTGATCACAGCACCTTAATTAACAGACTTCATGACTCGTTGGGAATCTCTGGAACTGTTCTAGACTGGTTCAGATCGTACCTTTCTAACAGAAGTTTCAGTGTCTGTATAAACCAAATCATGTCAGATTCCACAAACCTGTTCTGTGGGGTACCCCAAGGCTCTGTTTTAGGTCCACTCCTGTTTTTATTATATATACACCCTCTTGGACAGATAATTGATGCTTTTCAAAATGTCTCTTATCACCTATATGCAGATGACATTCAGCTGTACTGCTCCTTTAAGGAATCTGAGCTCCATAAACTGGCTGAACTACTGGAGTGCCTATCAGTGATCACTAGTTGGCTAGAAGATAACTTCCTTCAGTTAAACTCTGAAAAGACTGAATGTCTGATCATTGCCCCTGAGAGCATGGCTCCTCTGATTAGTCAACAACTTGGTCATTTAGCTTCTGCTGTCAAGTCAAACATGAGAAATTTGGGTGTTGTCTTTGACCAATCAATGTCTCTTGAAGGCCACTCAAAAACGCTGGTCAGAAACTGTTTTTATCATTTGAGAAATATCTCCAAACTACGAAGGTTGGTGTCAAAACATGAACTTGAAATGGTTCTCCATGCCTTTATCTCCTCCCGTCTAGATTACTGTAACACCCTTTTCACATGTTTTAACAAAAAAGCCCTTGACCGCCTTCAGTTGGTCCAGAACTCTGCAGCGAGGCTCCTAACTGGAGCAAACAGAAGAGCTCACATCACTCCTATTCTGATGTCTCTGCACTGGTTACCCATTAACTTTAGAATTCAATTTAGGATCCTTACTATAACATACAGGGCTCTACATGGCCAAGCTCCTCCTTATGTTACTGAACTGTTAAAGCCTTATGCTCCAACCCGAGCCCTCAGGTCCACCAACCAGAACCTTCTAGAAATTCCAAAGACCAGATATAAAAGTCGAGGTGATCGATCTTTCCAGGCTGTTGCACCCCGACTTTGGAATGAACTTCCTTTATCCCTACGTGTCACTGACAGTCTGGACACCTTTAGAAAGCAGCTGAAGACCCTTTTGTTTAAAACTGCTTTTACTTAAATCTTTTATGTTTTATTCGTTTTTTCTAACTTGTATTTATAATAATCTTTCATTTGTTTTATCATTTTTATAATTTTATGACTTTCTGTTTTCTGATTTTTATTGATTTTATGATATTCTGTTGTTTTGTTTTAAGATCATTTTATGATGACTATCTTGTGTTTTGTTGATCTTTGTGAAGCACTTTGTGATTCTTTTTCTGTGATAAGTGCTATACAAATAAAATTTACTTACTTACTTACTTACTTTTTTGGAAACCCCTTAAAAAGCCATTTATGTCTCAGACACCCACAGCCCAGTGAGACACTGGCTTCAACCGGAGTATCCGGTGAACATCACTGTGATGACCAGATATGCATGGAAGTATTGTGTGAACTCTACGTGGACGGGAAGAGATTTTAAATTTGCCACAAGGCTAAAATGAAAACCACAACCTCACCACTGGACGTGCTGGTGGGAAAATGCAAACCTCATAAACTAAAATGATTTATTAGCAAAATTATTCAGACATTTAAATAATCAGCCTAATGTATGCATGCTTCTATGCATACAACAGGTTTAGGAATAGTCACAAAAATAACAGTTTCATTAAAATGATTGCTAAATTTGCAGCTATTGACACTTTATTATGTTGCCTGAATTGGAAATGCCAGGACCTCACGCTGAAGCCAGGCCTGTGGAGAGGCTTGTCTGGTGAGAGGTTTGCTTCCTTCTTGAATGTTAATCAATCAACTCTCCTTTTCTCAGAACCTTGCACATGGGGTTTAAGAAGACACAACCTAAACAAGCTATTGGTACCATGCTCCTGTTGAGCAGACACCACAAGGATCCGGTGCATTTTAGATTGGATGGCACCCCGAGACGGAAAACAATTCTAACAGGCCATGGAGACACTAAACATCTGTGTGCCATTGTAGAGTGGAAACCAAGCTCATGAAGATAAAATAAAAGTTGGATATATTTGAGAACAGTGTAAAATATGCAGGTTCTTAAAAGGAAAAGGAGGGCTTGTGAATAAGACTCAAACCAAAGAAACAGGACTTTTTCCTTCTATTTCAGTTATGAAATTATAATAATCATGCAGTTAAAAATAAGAATTACAAGCAAAGTAAAACAAAAAAACTAACACGCTAGGAAAGAGTCCAACAAATAAACTGATGAATAATGCCTGGGGCACACAGAGGACATATGCGCTGCGCCATGTCATTTTAAAAAGAAGCCATTGTACAGTAGTTACTGAGAGTGGCTACACAGGGAGTGCAACGCCACGTCCCAGAAACGCTGGTCCGCGCAGAGGCGCTGAAAATAGACGCCTGTTCTTTTTCAAGCACCGTGGCGCGGCTGTTTACAACATTGTGGAGTACTTTACAACAGACTTTACGACGTGGAGCAGCTTTACGGCACAAACAAAAATCGCCAAACCATAAATGCTGATTACGTATATATCACTAGATGCCTTAACTGGGATTCGACAGCGTCCCTACAGCGGCGGCCATCATACTAGCGACAGCAGACGCTCCGCTCTCAATGGTAGCAGCTGGAAGGTGAGAGATAACTTACACAAAAACACTCATAACTTGATGAAATATTAACGGATTTACAAACGGTTTACATTATTACAAACCTTATAACACATAGGATTGATATAACATACTTTAACATTTTTAAATTAACGGGCCAAATCCATCATATTTCACAGCCACATCTCTGGCGTTTATAACAAACCAAACCGTTTGAAAATTGGTTGAAAATTGGGCAAGTTAGAGTTATTTAAATAGTACATTCTGACACCAATGTTACGAAAGGGGGCAGCTGTTGCTAGTAAGATGGCTGCCGTGTTAGGGACATTCGTCAGCGCGGGTATGGCATCTAGTGATATATATGATATCTATGCTTGATTACAGTATTGCTAACTTTAAAGTACTATTGATCTTAAAACATTCTAATAAATAGCGTACTTACCCATTTTTAATGAATTAGAGTGTCACAAAACACGATGGCAAGTCTGATCACGTATAAACAAAAGAGTCACTTTCCGCTTCCTGTTCTCAAGTCCCGCATGATGTTGTGATTATCGCGCGACTTTCCAAGAAGCGTTCAGCGGCGCAGGGATTCCTGTGTGACCATTTGACTTCCCAAAACCACGGCGCTTCTGTGGCGCAGCGCATCTGTCTCCTGTGTGCCCCAGGCTTAAAGCTGAAACAATAAAAACTGTAACAGTTTGATTTTAAAAAAGGGTATCTTGCCCTCCTAAACTTAATTTGGTGCTTTTGTGTATACTCATCTTTAAACAAATCTTTAAAGTCATCTTTAGACAGTGCACAAACACCACTCACAGGCATGAACAAAGGCTTAGCTGCCGTGTCCTGCTGACGTCCAGTATGGCATCATGTTTCCCACGTCGGGTCAACTCTTTGGTTTTCAGTGTGAAAACCGTTGGATTGGGTTCTCTCCTGAATCTCGGCATCCTTCTCCCCTGTTGTTTCCGTCAGACAGCATTTCCCAGTGTCACGTCTTCCCAACCGGGGTTGTCATATAAAAAGGACCTCATTAAATTGTGCATGCATTGCTCTGCGCAAACATTTGCATACGGGCTAATTTGTTGAGACCTCGTGGTGTGTATACATTAAACATTTAGCCCAAGGTGTGTTAAATTTATAATAAGAACAACAAAGCAGCATGATGCAGTTGTCTGTGTGATCTTACACGTTTAATTTTTTTTTCACAAAAATATGTACATTTTAGGTGATCATTAATGTTTTCATTCAGGATATCTAGGGACTGCTCCACTCACGGTTTAGCTCATTTGGAAGTGATTGACATCATGGGACCACACAACATTCCTGGCTCATCCACACACATCAGTCACATCATTATGTGCTGAAACATTGCAGAGTGGGTGTTGACTATTGTCAGTCAGCCCCAGCTGGCAAAAATAATGTAGAAAGACATGTTCAGACAGACGACAGTTTTTCCACCCAGCCACTACTCCTTCCACGATGTTGTCAAGTGGAGATTTGAGAATTCAGGAGCAGGACTTAGAGTTTGCTGTTTTTTTTTACTCTCTTTTCATCTCTTCACTGTCCTTTGAATTATCGTCTGACAACAAGCATCGCTGTGGGTGCAGGTAAGAAAAGAATCTATAGGTTGTGCCAAATGTCAGGTCTAAAAAAAACAATGTTCTAACTAAAAGAAAAACTAAAACAGTTTGTGTTTCACACATTATCTGTTAACACAGTTTACACTCAGACACGACTGAGGTCTACGCTACAGTATGTGGGGAAAAAAACAGAATTTTTAACATGCAGCAGACAATTATCCTCTAAATATAAAGGCTCCCTAACAATGTTGCTAGTTTGAGGTACTCCCATTGGTGCCGTTTCAAGTTAACTCAACATGTAAAAATATGCAATGCTTGCACTTACTGCTGTTGTCAAAGGCTATGTGCTTAGGCACACATTTGTTTAAACTGTGAATAGAAAAAGTTCCCATAAAACTGGATGCAACATATGGTAACAGTTGTAGTAGATATTATATTTAAGCTTGCAATTAAAATAAACAACTAACCTGTGATACAGAAGATGCATACCATATAACAGGTGTTATACACAACAGATACTGTATGCAACATGAAATAATATTAATGAAAATTAAGCTGCCCTGAAAACGATGTAAGTATTCAATAACTTGATATTGAGAGGTTCATTGCAACTAGTGGAGAGAAAATACCTTAAAGCAACATTCTGCAACTTTTACATCTTAAAATGATGCTTTTTTGTAAAGTTTTTGCATCATAGTATTATCTATTATGTTCATTTTTATACCTGTGATAGTGTTGGGGGGTCCCACGTCTGTTTACTGCGCTATACAGTTTTTGTGCATCGGGTAGCGACGGAAGTACTGCCTGGGTGTCGTTTTATGGCAGAATATGGCAAGCCAAAGGGATAAAAAAGCGTGCGTTCTAAATGCGCGTTATGTCCGCCAAAATGCGCCTCTTGAACGCACGTTTTGACGCCAAAGGGGGCAAAAACTCGCGTGTTCTAGAAGAGAGCATTATGTCTGCCAAAACACGCGTCTTGAATGAGCATTTTGGCAAACAAAATGCGAGTTTAGAACGGGCATTTTTATTTATCCCTTTGGCTTGCCATAATTGTATAGCGTAGACTCGCTGTAGCAGCGGCAGATTCACCAAAGAAAGCTAGAAATCCCTTATCAGAGAAATATAGGAAAAGAAAAGAACGTGATAGAGCAAGAGCAAAGACCAGAGTTATTATTGGGCCGTCTTTTCCTCGCTGGAGAGCTCTTTTAGAAAGAACAGCATGAACTACGGACTCTGACCTAGCCGTGCTGCTAATGGATAGGTAATTAATAAATGATTTCACCAGGGTTATTGTGTTTGGTCGGGTATAAAGTTGTTATACAGTCCTGATAAAACTATTTATTCAATGTGTGGAGGTGGAAAAGTTTGTTTTCTTTATTTTGCCTGACATTAGGAATGTAAACATGCCTCTTTTGCCCGAGAGAGAGATTTAATGTTACGACATTGACGTTACGCAGCAAGCCTCTAGAGGGCGACAGAGACCATATAACTGCAATGTTGCGGAATGCTGCTTTAAAGGCGTCCTATAATTCAAAACCAATACAGGCAGCTTGGAGTGTCTACTGTATCATACCAAAAAGTCTGTGCTGTCTGACCTGCTTTCCCACAGACATCATATATGTAGACACCTCGTGGACTGGCACTTCCTATTGGAGCTGCCGTAGTGGCCGGCCACCATTTTGGATGGGTCTCCATTTGCCCCCAGTGCATTCATTTCTACTGAGAAAGGTGCTTACCCAAATAATAAACACATCTTATCAAGCTTTTTCAAACAATTAGACACATGATATGACATAATTAAAATATAAATATGATTAAACTAAATAAATGAAAATATAAAATCCCATCAGGTAGGCTAGAAAAGTCAATAGTAATCCCACATGATCTGTTTTCAATAGTACGCCGGTTGTTGCAACCGTAGGCTGCACAAAAATGGCCATAGTTGCTCACTCTGCATTGACTTTGAAGAGTGAGGAGACCCATCCAATATGGCAGTGACGCTGTTACGCTCTCCAGCGCCCAATGGGGCATCTACATATTCATGTCTATGTGCTTTCCTTTCTAAACTAGTAATGTTGCAATAAGAAATGGTTTGTCCTGAGCTGGTTTAATGTGTCATAAGCTTCAACCAACACCGTTAAATTTGCATATCCCAACCTACTTCAGTGTTATCAATGTATAAATGTTGCTCGTGGTAATGCTAACTCCAGATGAATGCTAAACTGAGCTATTGCTAACGTCCAGAGAAAAAGAAAAATGTTGGAGCTTACATGTAACACTCTAGGATGCACTGGTAATAATATCTACAGCGAATCCAACCAGTTTTGCCATTGTGAAGCTTTAGGTATTTATGTGGTTGTGTTTGGCTATTTATCAGGGCTCCTGGGCCATTTTGAGCCTCAATAAATTCTCAATATAGAGGCTTAAAGAACAGTTTACTTTTGTAAAAAAAAAAAAAAGTAGTTCTAAGACTCCTTTAAAGTTGCTCATGTACCCCCCCACCCCTAAAAAAAGCATGGTTTTCAAATATCCACACTTAAGTTCCTCCTACTTTTATGAGTTAACGCAAAATGTGCACTGTAGCTTTATAAGAAATTTTAACAATACCTTTTATAAACTTAACTTAGTTTTATGTCTTAAAAATATATTGTTTTGGTTTTAACGTGAGAATAAACATATCCATCTGAATTAATAGTGTGATAGACTCTATAATATCTACATGATTGAAGTAAAAGTTAAAAGATGCCATGAGACAGTAGAATTAAAGCAACATAGAGCGAAAGCAGCACTCTCTGCCTTTAATGAGCTGCCCAAACATTGGAGCAGAAGATGTGATTGTCAGTCAGAGTAAGTGGGATTTTATTCACCATTACTCTGATTTGAGTAAGTGGTTCCCAAACGTTTTCCCTCAGTCTCTCTTTGTGCATAGACAGTAAAATTGTCACCACTTGTGCATACACACTTATGCACTTATTATGCTCACATATATGAGCACATGACAAAACAATACAAATTTAGCATTAATCATTTTTAATATATTATCCGTGATTTTTCTTCAGCATAGAAATGAACAGCCAGTGTGTTTTTTTATCCCTCTGAACAGACACGACCGACCAGCCAGGTAAAAGCATTTCTTTTTATTGAGATGAGAACCTGAAGATGTGGTGAATAACCTTAAAGTCAATTTTTAGCCAGTTTGAGTCCAACAGCTAGTCCTCTGAAATCCAAACTTCCTTGGATTTGTTTTGGTTTACTCTGAATCAGCTCTAAAACAGATTAGATTATCACAGATGAAGTGCTGTATGTTCTTTTTGCCTGAAATGTGTTGCTACACAAATAACTGGTAAGATGGGCACTAATGTCCGCCCAAAGCATATGGCATAAAATTGAATGAACAGACTCCAGACATCCCAGACGTAGGTTCACATTTGATATTCTTTCAATCTCATGCCTGCAGGACTGCATTTGAAAGCTTTTTAGCCTGTAGCTAACTTTCTAATGTTGACATAAAACTGAGGCATATCAGTGTTGCATCATATCTGTCTGCTTTACCTTGGTTACGTCTTAATTTTGGACCATAGACACAGATGACAGAATTACTATGAAAATGTACGATATGTTATAAATTTACTAAACAATTTGTTGACTTAATTGCATACCAGTCACAGCTTTCTAATATAACCTGTGAACTGAGTCCAGATTAACTTGCCATTTTGTCAAGATCTAGACTGAAGTCAATACTTCAATACGGTTGTGGCTGGTTAATAAATTTGTTAGGTTTTACTAGACTGTGTTGACACTCTTCAGAACAACCAAACTTTTTAAAAGACAGTTCATGGCCAAAACTTGCTTGAATGAAATCCAATTTTTCTAAAGGGCACCCTACGAAAATATATGAACATGTTCAAAATCTATGTTGTCAGGATCTGGCTGGGACTGGACTGAGCAGACAGAAGTGTGAGTTTTAATGTGGCGTGTTGTTGCGACCCAAGCGTGGAGTGAACTGGCACTGGGAATGAACAGACAGTTAATCTAGGAACCATGGCACGCAGCTCAAATAGAAATGAGCGCGCACTGTGGTTCCAGAATAAAGAGAAACAACTTAATGGTAGTCGACAGAACTGGTGCGAAGACTGGAGGATCTCGAGAAGACTGGCTGGTCAGGGAACTCTGGAAAAGGTTTAGGTTAAGCATGAAACACTAATCGGAATAATGACTGAGCCCAGTGCAGGAGAGCTACCTTCCTGAAACACTCCCGCGCTAATGACTTGGGCAGGAAGTCCGGTGTGGGGCATGATGGGTAGTGGAGTCCTGAGGCTGGAAATGACTGGGGTGACGCAGGCTAGTTATTGGAGTTCTGTGGCAGGTTTGGGTCTGAGGTAGAGGAGTTCTGGGGAGATTAGGCGTGAAGTGAGGGTCGAGGAGCAAGTACTGTAACATATGTATTTTCTCCAGGTACTTTGGGTTCCTTCCAAAAGCAGTCGACTCTGCACAGACAACACCAATGTAAATACTGTAGCTGCCAGCTGAGCAGCTGATAGTGATCACCCTGATTGGCCAACCAGTTCAGCAGATAAAGCCACACCCTTTCAGGAAACCAGGGAGAGAAATGCTTGTAGCAGGAGAAAAATGCTAAAGTAAAGTGAGAAATGTTTGTAGATGGAAAAGCCCGCATTGTTTCCGGTTTTAAAAGGTCTTCCTAGTCAAAATTCACCTCAGCTGCAAGCTGTCCACTGCATCTACCACGCAAGTTTCATGTTTGTATTTTAATTGGTTATTTGGTTTGGTTATTGTGGGTAACATTGTTAATGCTGTATATTATTTCTTATCTACCACCTGGTCAACACAACAGATGGAAGTCTCAACAGGGTTCTTATACTTTTTCCACTGACAAATTCAAGCACTTTACAAGCATTTTCAAGGTAATTTTTCAAACTTTTCAAGCACCACACGGCAAAGACAAAACAATACATAAGGACTCAAGAGACCAGTTTCACCTCACTATCATATGCAATTATTACTGTTAGATAATAGGAATGATCTTATCCTATCACAGGATCGAAAATCGGGCCTGATGACGTGATTTTAAATTATTGAAATCAGGTGAAAATGATTAGCTATAACCTTATAAAGCAACTAGCGTGACCAGCTCTGGTGGCCTAGTGATAGAGTGTCTGCCCCGGGACTGGGAGATCGGGGTTCGAATCCCAGTCGGGTCATACCAAAGACTTTGAGAAAATGGGACCCAATGCCTCCTCACTTGACACTCAGCACTAAGGGGTTGGATTGGGGGGTTAAACCACCAAATAGTTCCCGAGCACGGCCACAGCTGCAGCTCACCGCTCCCCACCATGGGGATGGGTCAAATGCGGAGATGTAATTTCACCAGTGTGTGATGATGACTTGTGACATTAACTTTATTCATCATCAGATAGAAATTTTCAAACGAAATGACAATGGCTTATGTTTTAATTTTAACCTGTCTGCTTTTAGTTCTAGTCTGTTACCTTAAAACCAAACACCCTGCTCTCCCAGTTCACAGCAGCAACTCAGACAAAAACACACAGCCACCTGACACTCAAAGATACACTAAAAGACAAAGAAAAACTGTCTACTGACAGCAAAAACACAGCCAAGATAGCCACATATTAATCACACTGGATGACTCTGGTTGCAAACGTTGGTTTTTGCAGTCTCCTAGAGCCACGTTATGAGCCGTGTTGTGCAGGGAAGAGCGAGCCTGCCGGCCGTAACATGGATGCAGTCATGGTAATGCTTATCACAAAACACAGCCACATACTATTTAAACAATTTGAATTATCAGCAATCAAACATATTCCTAATATTAACACATTTCTTATCAATGTTCTTCCTGACAGAGTGATGTTTTATGGCAGCTAATCTGAGGAAATGACATGAAAACAGGAAGTTGAGCCCTGGTAAAAGACAAATTTCTGTTACCGTTTGGTTTCAGACAAATAAAGTATTCTATTATATTCCAAGTTACAAATAAATAAATCTGAAAGGACAACTTGGATGTTTTCTACTTTCTTCTTATTAATTGAATGCATTGCTGAGGTATTGGATTGGGACTTGGTATCAAAATCCTATGACACGGATCAGGGGCAAAAAAATGTGATCAGAACATAAATATTAATATTATCTTGTAATCTTCCACAAAGCAGGGACAAAGTAAACAAAAACATCACATTTTACATTTTGAAATGTGTCTAAGGTCAAGGTTTGCTCCTACTTTTGCAGCTCTTATAGAAGCTGTTTTAAATCCTGCTCATGCTAAATTTCTGACTATTACCACCCATTACTGAACTATCTGATCACAACGCTCCCTCCATCTGCAGACCCATTAATTGATAAAAAGAATTATACTTGATGAACAAATAGGTTTTAGGCATTGTTTTTGATATATTTAGTTTCAATTGTAACTAGTAAGAATATGATCTGGACTAGGATTAATTATATTGTCGCTATGTAAAATAGGAGTTAATAGGTGTGGCTGTTGATTAAATGATAAAATGGCTTGCCACGGGAACTCGGGTCTGCTTTCGCAGCCAAACACAGTCCATGCTTCGGCTCACATGCCACGAACTACGACATGCTTTATTAAATCACTGGTATTTACATGTTTAGTGACAAATCTGAACACACGTGTTACAGTTAGCTCTGCTGCTGTTTACTTTCCCCAGATGTAGCCAAAACTTTGATTTTTTTCGGTATTTTATTAAGTTCGCAAACTCGGAGGTGTTTTGTAAACAAAGTTTGTGAATGAGAGTAGCTGACGTCTGACGTGACCTGCAGCAGCGGGAGAAACGGGACTTTGCGGCTCATAACAGACTTTTTAGCACCGAAAAAGATATTTCTTACCGTTTTTTCGGTACCCTGCTCTACTCCAGTCTTGGTTTCATAATTAATTATCACAGAAGGACCCGCTGGATCCCAGACCCAAAGCAGGGCTCTCACACACGCGACTAGCATAAAAGTTTCATAGTTGAAGTAGGTCTGCTTCATAGCGAAGCCAGCGGACACCGCCGGTCCAGCGGCTGGTCTCCATAGTAGGAGGAGTCTGCTGCTCACACACCGGTGTTACAAAAAGGAGCGGACCCTCTTACAGCAGCCACAGCCGTATTTACTAAAGGCGAAATAATCGCTCTCTAGTTTTAAACGTTAAAAACAACAAATTGAGTTTTTTCATCAAACTAACTTGGGTGATCTTATATACAAAATTGTGCAGTTTGTTTTTCAAGCATTTTCCAGGACTCAATACAGAAATCAAGCACTTTCCATACCTTGAACACACGTTATTGAAATTCAAGCATTTTCAAGGGTTTCAAGCACCCGTACGAACCCTGTCTCAATGTCAGTCATCAGGAACTTTGTGGAACTTTGTAATTAGCACCCTTGGCTAAGTGGAATGAGGTACATTCACAACATTAATCTTATTTTCCTTTGTTTGAATATGTGTTCACTATTTTATGTACATGTTTGTTTATGTTGTCTAAAACAGTTTTCACGGTGCAAAGAAGGTGCAATTTAAGGTCAACCCAAAGTGTACGGACAAGAGAAACTACCAATAAAAATGTATGCACCCGTCGAGACTCTCCGTAAATTCTTCTTGGTGTCAGGGGCAGCTACAAATACAATAACCCCACCTGGCCCAGACTGAGCTGATGACAGTGTAAAAGTGTCTTTTGTTTTCTTACGTGACCCTGTTATGAGGTGGTGAACAATCCAGGGAGTGCCACACCTCCTGGAGAGAGTCACCAGTTGCCCATGACCCTGAACATGAACAAACAGGTAAAGAAGATGGATATATAAATATGTTGTGTCAATCAAAAGAACAATGGTGATAAATATGTAAGAAGAAAGGTCAGAACATTTGGGCCTTTAAGGTTTAAGTAAAGGTATTGTCCTCCAACAGGCATCTTTGTGGTCTTCACGTTGTAACGTTGCATGTTAGGTTATTAGATTATGCAGCACTCACCGAAGAACGGATAGCCACACTGGTACTGAATTCCAAAATGTTGGTGCTTTATTACCACAGTTCTTCAACCATACAAGCCCGGTTGGACGGCTGCTATCTTAGAGTATACAAAACAAGGTAGCATAACTCACAACGTCACGGGTGTTGAGGTGAAAATAAATGATACGGTCCAAAGTAATAGTCTCCTCGTGCATTCCAGCACATCCAGTCCACATGAGGGGAAGAAAAAAATATGTCGCTGGATTATGACATCATTCCTCTGCGACCAACAAAGTCTTAAAGTGACAGAACCCCATTATGTCTGTTACAACATTGCAGAAGTGATATCCACATGATTCATTTATGTACAGCAAATATTCATGCATCTGTTCCTTCCTTGTCGACATGGACAAAATTATTCACCAGGGGGGCACAATACAAGTGTACTTAATAGGGATGTAGATAAGCGAGGGAAAAAGCCTAGACTAAAAACAAGACTTATGGCACTTACACACTAGCACCGGGTCGGCTCCGATCGGTCGGCCTCAGTCGGCCCCGGCCCCGCCAGGTTGTTTACACACGTCTTCCAGGACACCCTTTGGAATGCGGACGTGATAGGCGGTCTCAGAAATGCGCGTGAAAATTTGGCGCGAATATATCAGTGATGTGGGCGGGTCAAAGGAGTTCGGAGAAGTCTGCCCGGTGTCTGCGCTCATCACAGCAGACGGGAACAGAGAAACGGCTGGGTGGGTCACCGCGAAGTCCGCGGTCTCTTCCTTATTAAACAAAAAGCTGCGTGGCAGCAGTGTGCATGTGTGTGTGTGCGCGCGCGCGCGCGCTGCGCTCATCACAGCAGACAGGAACAGAGAAACGGCTGGGTGGGTCAAAGGAGCGCGGATAATTCTGCGGTCTCTTCCTTATTAAACAAAAAGCTGCGTGGCGTCAGTGTGTGTGTGTGTGTGGGTGTGTGCGCGCGCGCTGCGCTCATAACAGCTGACGGAAACAGATAAAACAGCTTCAGTCAGAGGCTTGTTACCTCCTCCGCATTCAGAGTGATAATGAAGCGCGCATGGGGGAAGCCCCCGCTGGCGGATTCTATCCGCTAATCGGAGGTTCCCCCTAAAAGGTAGGCGTGAATTTGAGCCGACCAATGAGTCGGCAGTGGGTGTGTTGGCCCGGTTTCGACAAAAAGCAGACCACCTTCAGATGAGGGCCGAAAACACGTACGGTTCAGCCCCAAAAATCCCCGTGCCACCCGGATGTGAAAGGAACATACCCAATCCCGCCCGGTCCGAGCCGGTGCTAGTGTGTAAGTGCCATTAGACAGTTCAGTAGCACCTTCCTCAGTGTGAGAGTTAATGTTCTAGAGCTGCAGCCCCACATGTGATTTACATGCACACAATGTTTTACACCAAAGGAGTAGCAGGAAGTAATATGTAGAAAGCAATTAAACTATGGCATGACCTCAATTTATGGTAGTTTCAATTTGTAGATAATTCGTTTTCTGGGTGTTTTTATTTTACACCTGTTCTCTATCAAAATACAGAATAACGACAAAGAACTGGAAATAAGATTTCAAAGCTGCACAATGATAGTAATCTTCATCATCAATAAAAGGAGTGTTTGCTAACTGACAGGAAATGATGAAGTGCCGAGGAATGTAGCTCTACTGATGTGTGGAGGGGAAGATCAGTTCCTGGTCAGTGCATTCTTTTTAATGCAGCCATTAAGCTCTGGATGAAATAATGGACCACAATTGGTGTTCTGGGGCTGCTGATCACAGGCAAAATATACTTGAATGATGGTAAATGATTTTGTCATGGTCAGTGATGTTAGCGTGTGTGACCTCTGCGGTTTCATCTGCAGGGATGTTTGGGAAAAACTGTGAAGGATCGTCCTACACATGTAAAAGGCTGTTTTACATTTCGTTCCTCCTGTAAAAACAAAACGTGAAACGGCTGTAATTACTGAGTCAATTATGAAAAGCATGTGTAGCAAATTACTTTAATGACGACTCTCGACAATGTAAGTGCTCAATGTAAGTGCTCAAGTAAGCAACGGCTGTCCAGCTGATGTATGTTTGCATCTCAGGATCCTTGGTGCTTGGTACCAATGAGAGCAGCTTTCTGCAGACTAAGAACATGGAAAAAAAAAAACAGCAATCTGACTGTAAAGGAGGATCTACTAGAATTTTTATTTTCAATGTAATTTACCCTTCAGCTCTTGGGGTGTTTTAGGTTCACTGTTTGATATCGTCCTTGGTGTCCGTAGAAATGCTGGTAAGAATTTAGCTGATTTGTATTCTTGTGAATTGTCAAGCCTAGAACTGTGTTTAAATTCCTCACTAGTAACTAACTCAGTGGATTGACCCAGTAGGTTTCTATACAAAAAAAATGAGCTTTCACTCATTTTCAAACTCTTTTCTTTCCACTGTCTGAGTTTGCAAATGTCTTAAAGGCCTGATTTACTGAGAAACTATTTTTTTACTTAATATTCACTCTGAGTTTAACATGCAGGCTGAATGTGAAAATTGTCTTCTACCCCTATTTCCTGCATTCGCTTTTGATAGAAAATAGATGGAAAAACTCTTGATTCAGAAAAGCCTGACAGCTCTACGTCATGCTGTCACTTAAAATGGTAGATGGCCGGTATTTGATATAGCTCCTTCCAGAGTCCTAGAACCCCCCAAGGCCCTTTACAAAACAATCAGTCATTCAGCCATTCACACCCTGGTGGTGATGAGCTACATCGTAGCTAAAGCTGCCCTGGGGCGCCCTGACGTTGGCAAGGCTGCCATGCACTGGCACCGCTGGTCCTGCCGACCGCCACCAGGGGGCAATGTGGGTTAAGTGTCTTGCCCAAGGACACAGCGAATAGGCTGAGTGGGGCACGAACCTGTGACCTTCCAATTGCAGGGTGGGGACTTAACTCCTCTGCCACCATCTCACCATTGTATTTGTTACTAAAGGTAATACATATGATGTTTATGATTGTCAGGAAAAAATCCCTCTCCACGTTTTGAAAAATGCGCATGCGCAACACTGGAAAGTTAGAATATAGTCGTAGATAACTTCTAGCAGAAATCTGAAATCCATTTCTCCAAATAGCATGTTGAACTTCAGCTTACCTGTCGAGCAGAAAACCAGTGACAACGGCGTCTGTGGGGAGCCCAACTGCGCAGGAAGTGATAACTAACCCAGGAGTGAGCACGTACAACGACCTTGCATTAGCTTCACCAGAATGATTGAGTTATGCAGACCAATGGTGTAGAGGAAGTAAAGAACGTTCGCTATACCTTTAACCATTGACATGAATACGTAGACGCCCCATTGGGCACTGGAGAGCATAACAGAGTTGCCGCCATATTGGATGGGTCTCCTCACTCTCCTAAATCAATACAGAGTGAGCAACTATAGCTGTTTTTGTGCAGCCTACAGTTGCAACAACTGGCGTACTATTGAAAACAGATCACGTGGGATTACTTTTCTAGCCTACCTAATGGGATTTTATATTTTAATTTATTTTGTTTAATTATATTTATATTTTAATTATCATGTCATACCATGTGTCTGATTTTGTGAAATCAGATTTTGTGAAAAAACTTGATAAAATGTGTTTTTTAGCTGGGTAAGCACCTTCCTCAGTAGAAATTAATGCACTGGGGGCGAATGGAGGCCCATCTAAGATGGCGGCCGGCTACTACAGCAGCTCCAATAGGCAGCGCCAGTCCACGAGGCGTCTACGTATATATGTCTGTGCCTTTAACATTCATGGACTTACCCATATTAGCTCGCGGGGAAGGCTGTTGTTGGTTTAGTGTCCAGGAACAACTAGTAGAAGCTAACCATTAGCATTAGCAACTCCACCACACAGCAGAACTCCTGCAGGCTTGTGTTATTTGTGGAGATAAAACATCAACATTGCAAAGCAAATGGAGTTAGTGGTAGAGTCAGGTTACTGTTATCCAATCAGAGGCAAGATGTCCAAATATCTGGAAATAATACTCCAAATCCTGCCGTCTGCTGCCACTTTCTCCTCTGGCTGACTTCTACATCCTCAAACAGGAGCATCTGAGCTTTTTTCCCATAGAGAACGACCTTCAAGGCATTCATTCCTACTAGAGACCACTGCAAATGAATTACAATATGCATAAACTTGACCTTTAACTGATTATTTTTTGCTCTTTTTAAAGAATAAATTAATACTGCTTCACTCAGTTGAGGCCGAGCTACAGCCCAGGAAGAAAACAAAACCACTCGTGTACATCTGGACATGTCGCACAGAGTCAGGTGTTTAAATGACAGGTTGGTAACAGCCTGCTTTTGACTAGGAATTAAAATCCGGCAGTAGTAGCTAATGATCATGACCCACACCACATCTGCTATTTCACACTGTTTTACATGCTGTCTTGCTAACAGGCTCGATGTTGAGGATTTTTTAATTCTCCTTGAATGAATAAAAAAATACCTGGTCTGTGACATGTAGGGATTCACTATAGTAGATTGTCAATATTTTACAGAAGCTATTGCTGATGGCATAAGTGTAAAAGCATGATGTAGGGAAGAGGACATCCTCAAACTTACTGTGAAATGTTATTATGAAGTCAAAGTGAATCCATTTTTGAAGTCTGCATGGAAAACACATCATTCATATTAGAAAATAACAAGTTTAAACATTTTAAAGAACTAAAATGCACTGCTGGAATGATGGGATGTGATCGTTCAGGACGTTGTCCTTTTTTTCAGGTTTGTTTTAAATCGATCTGAAAACCCCAACTCTGTGAGAAAACGATCACCCAAACCACATCTCTACATATTTTATCTCACAGAAAAGCCTTGTCCAGTTATGGTAAACTAATCAAATAATTCATCCATTTTTTCCTCTGAAAAATAGTCCACTAACTATATTTTGAATGCACGCCCTTCATGAATGACATAACTTCCTTTTGAAATGGATAACAATAAAAAGATGAAAAAGAATTAGATTAGCTTTGAAGGAATAAAGTCAAAGTGGACATGCTCATTTTTTGCAGGCTAACATCATTTTATGTGATGTGGCAAACTCATAACCCATATTGTAGAAATTACTGTTTTACCAGCTGTGAACTAACGTTTGACTCGTTCCTCCTTGTTCTGCTGAACTACTGATCTACTGCCTACTCCCGCAGTGAGTCTGTTCTTTGTCTGCCTGCAGCTGCAAGCATTCTGACATTAACACAATAGTTAAAATAATCTTGGGAATTGACTGTATTTGATGTAATGTCTCAAACATTTTTGTCTCATTCCCGTTTTTTGGCAACAGCAGAGAAATTTGATGTTAGGCTTTTTTGGTTTCAACTTGTGTGTCATAAATTTGTTTTCCATCTTCTTAATCAACATTTACTAACTGCACTAATATACTTTAACTACCAAGATGTGCCTATTAACCTCACTCACTCACCACCCTCTTCAGTAAAAGTTGATTTCTTTAACATGACACATTTCCTGTTAAAGAGCAGGTTAACTGAAAAAACATATTTTACTTGTTTTTGAAAATGATCAGTCACTCTGAGTTTAACATGCAGGCTGAACGTGAAAATAGTCTTCTACCCCTATTTCCTGCATGATATAAAATAGAAGGTGAAACTCTAGGATTAGAAAATCCTGACAGATCTATGTCACACTGTCACTTAACATTCATGGACTCACCCATTTTGACTCACAGGGAAGGCTGCTGTTGGTTTTAGCGACCAGGAAACAGCAGAGAATGTCCCAGCTAGTAGAAGCTAACCGTTAGCATTAGCAACTCCACCACACAGCAGAACTCCTCCAGGCTTGTGTTATTTGTGGAGATAAAACATCAACGGTGCAGAGGAAACAAAGTCAGTGATAGAGTTGTGTTGCTGTTAGCCAATCAGAGGAGAGATGTCCAAATAGCAGGAAATAAGACTCCAAATCCTGCCGTCTGAAGCTGACTTCTATGTCCTCAAACAGCTTTATTCCCCAGAAAACGACCTACAAGGCATTCCTACTAGAGACTACTGCAAATGTATTAAAAATATGAGTAAAGTTGACCTCTAAAGTAGACATATCATGCTTTTAAATTCTTCCTTTTTGCATCTAAATCATTCAGTTGTGGTCCATATACAGTGGAACTGCAGTTCTTAGGTCTGAATTCCTCATTATTGGTTCTGTCAGACACCTTCTCTACCACTGTTCTGAGCAGAGTCTCAAAAATGGCCCGTTTTAGTACTGGTCTTAAAATCTGAATAAAGCTCTGCAAACCCTGCACCCTCCACTGACGGACTGACCCCAGTCGGACATTTTTGTAGTTTGATAGAGAAATTACTATTTACAGTAGTAGAAACGTTATATTTGCATTGTTAAAACATGAGGGGAGAGTTTTCCAACATCCTGCCCTCCACACACACACAACGGCTCCAAATGAATGTAATGCAATGGTGTTATCACTGTAATTACATGAACCATCAATACCAGCACATTGGAAAATATCATTTAACACCTATGAATACCATATCTGCTACATATATATATATATATTGTTGATTTATATTGGTGTCTTAATGGCTGAAAATGGATAAAAAGCACTTACATTTTGATTTAATTATAGGTTTGAGATTCCATAAAAAAGCCAAATGCTTTACTTTTTTGAAGAAAAATAGAATAAAGTACATTTCTCCCCATGTTTTAATATGTAATCACCAAAGTCCTAATGTTTACATCTTTACAGGTTTTTATTTATTGCTTGCGCTGCATCTTTATTAAATGTATTTAGGTGTAACTGTGAAAACTGCTCTAACATGCCCAGAGGTTGAAATCAATACTGTAGAGAAATCCCCAAGATTGGCCTGCTTTGCTAACAAATCTACTTAAATCTTACCTGCATTCTAAATAAATACCATGAGGTTAAAGCCAGAATGGAGGAAACATGAAGCCAAATGAAATGCATGCTGGATCATCTTGGATTTGAGGCTGTCCTGTGTTCAACTACAGAATAAATGTTTACAAGGCCCAGTTTGGACCAGTACAACTAAGAATTGTACAATCATTGAATGTTTTTATAATTTGTTTATATTAATTTACAAAGCAGTAATGTCACAACAATCAAATAAATATAATAAATAGAAAGAATGAACAAAAATATTTGAATAATAGGCTTTGGACACCTATGTCTCCCCTTTTGGTTTTAGTTGTTACAGGCGTTGTGCACACAGGTGATTTGTGTCCTGGTGATGGTGGTATGTAGGTCTCAGAGTTCCTGTCATCCTGTGTTGTCCTCAGAATATGGCAGGAGTTTCCTGATGATGAGGGCCTCAAACCAGTCCTGGATTAAAGCGGGAGACGTAGGCAGAGACCTCCGTTGTCTGAATTCTGAGACGAGAGGGTTGGTGGGGTGATTATCTTCTCTACCTCATCTAGAAACGGAAATGGTTGAGGGAAAACGTTTCCAAAGACCAGTTCCATGATGTCATCGTCGATGTATGCTGAAATGATAAACAATAACTTTAATGACATATTTTGTTTACAAGCAGCTTTTGGAAAGTTGGTTCTGTTCTACTAATGTTTATAGAGACATTTTTGTTGTTTTGGTTCATTATTTACTTTGCTTATAAGTTCACTTTGCTGCAGTGATTTAACAATTTATAAAAAATGTTAATAAAATACTGCCACTACAATTATTCAAATGATTGGAATCAAAATAAGCATATTAAAGAACAGCAGTTATTAAATGTTGCAGCTGTTTTATAGACTTAGTTTGGGAGACAGACATTCTCATGCTGCTCAGATCAGGTGGTTGTTTACAGATTGTAATTTAATCATTTCAACAGAATGTTATCTTTCCAAACCAATAAAACATAAAATAAATCACTCTGCTGCCATCAGATGGAGTGATTCAGGGGGTGTGATGTTCTAATGATAGTGGCTTCTTAGAGGTTTGAGGTGTAGGGCTAAAGTATCACCACTCACTTTGGTCTGAAATAAATATTTTATTGTACTGACATTTCAAAGCCTTGCAGTGCCAAAATTTCACTTACCTAAACATCAGTACATTTATTTTTAAACATTTGATTACATCTTAATAAATTACAAATTCTTTCCTTATTGTCAATTTACAGTTTTTGTCAAATGTCTTGTCATTTTTCAGAATTTAAGTACGTATGTCATGTTTTTGTAAATGAGACAATTTTTTTTATTGATTATTGATATGAGTGAATTTTCATGGTTATCGGTATGTGCCCAAACTGTTTTCTTCCTCCACCTGTTGACAGTTTAGATTTTAGTTTTCATGAAGTGGATAAAAAGAATGGCATTTTGCTCACTAGGTGGCACATTACACATACGATCACTATAAGGGCAGCAGTAGCTCAGAAGGTAGAGCGGGTTGTCCAGTAATCGGAGAGTTGTGGGATCAATCCTGGCAGAGAATTCTGCTGTTGTGTCCTTGGGCAAGACACTTAACCCTCCTCGCCTGCTGGTGGTGGTCGGAGGAACCGGTGGTGCCTGTGCTCGGCAGCCTCACCTGCATCAGTGCGCCCCAGGGCAGCTGTGGCTACATTGTAGCTCATCACCATCAGTGTGTGAGTGTATGTGAATGGATGAATGATACACTGTAGTATAAAGAACTTTGGAGTCCTCTGACTCTGAACGGTGCTATTCGAGTGCGGGTCATTTATCATAATGAAAGCAACATTATGAATGAAGATGCCTCTGCCATGTTTTCTCCATGATTACTTGTAATGACCACAGGCAGTACCAGCTCTGTGCAAATGCTCGTGTGCAGGGCGTGTTGTTGCTGTTGTCCTTGAGTTGGTGGAAATGTAACTGCTATCAAAGAGATTTTTTTAAAATATTTATTATGATATTTTATTTTTAAATAATTTTGACTTAACTTTACATTTTTACAAACCCCCAGCTGGACGGAAAACAACGATACGAGGTGTGTGTGTGTGTGTTCATGTGGCTGGCTAGCTGGGGGGCATGAAGCTGAGAGTAGGGCATTATTAAAAACCATCTGCTTTCCTGCAAAGTCAGAAGGCCGTCTGGACACAGTCTCTTAACAGGCCTTGTTTTTCTAGAAGCCCTCAGGCAATACAGCATATCTGAATGCCCAAACTAAACAAAAAAAAGGAAAAAAAAATGTTTCCCTAATAGAAATCAACAGTAACTATGTATCTTCAAACAGAAATCTTAGCACAAACCTCACAGCAAGGTCAGGGGGAGAAAAATCAGTAAAATGTATCAGTGAGAAGTGGAACTTTATCTCAACTTCTGAAGGTTAAAGTACATTCAATTCACCTAAAGGTGGAGGATCAGAAAATATTAAAGCTCGAGTTCCCTAAGAGGTTCAGTGGTCCTGTAGTTTCTTACTATGCTTTAAAGCATGTCTTAAAGGGACACTTTGCAACTTTTTTATATTTTTAAATCATTTTCTTGAGCCAGTATGTGCTAAAATGACTCTTTACAGGGTTAATGAAAGGCCACCCAGCCCCTGTTGTCCCCTATGGCCAGAATGTTCCACTTGCAACTTCACAGTTGCCGGTCCGGTCTGTTGGAACTTAGAAAAAATGTAGCTGACATACCTGGCTCTGCAGTCTGCTTCCAGCATGTTTCCTGCATGTTTTAGATCATGAACACAGCTGATTTGTTTGACTTAGTGATGAACCGCTCCTGTAGACACTAATGAAGGCTGAGGAGACATTTCAGAGATAGATTAAGGTGTTAAAAAGACGAACGCACAGCGAGGAGAGATACGTTTTACTTTCACTTTCAACAACGAACACTAGGGGGTGCTAAAAACAAGCCAAAACTGACTGTGTCCCTTTAAAGTTGAAGTGAGTCATAAACTCTCTTCATGTATCATGACTCAGGCTTTGTAATGTTTTCTTTGCACTAAACTCTAATCAGTAGTTTTATATGTATTAAAAACGTTTTGAGGTTGCAGATTTTTTAATTGGTGCAGCTACATCACACATGATTTTGCTTTCTTTTTGAAATTTTTAGATTGCTTTAAATAGTTGTTTTTTGCAGTGCAACTGAAAGTTATTACTGTAAAGAATAATTACAGCAGGTCATGTGTTGATTACGACATTTTTTCCTCTCAGGCTAGGAAAATTTTGTTTGCTTCTGTTATTTCCATCTAGATAATCCTAGTGTGAAAAACTGCCTCTTGGTATTGACACAAAAGCTCGCCATGCATGCAGCATGTAGCCTTTTTTTTCTTCAAAACTTTATTTTCATTTATTCATATTAAAATCAATATACAAAATTAAATTACTAGAACCAAAATGCTGCTGTAAGTTGATCAGGATTTTTTTTTACACTCAGCTGATTAGAAAAAAATGCAGATCTTCTGCATGTTATTCTGAAGCAGCCATGTTTGTTTTAGAAATCTTTAATTTTCTTTTCTGTATGTGTTGGACTGTTAGTAAAACGCAGTTAAACCAAACCTGCACAGACTTCTAAATGGGAGCTCTGATCAGCTGTGACTGTTAGTCGTACACCTCCAAGCAGCCGTTCCAAAAAACTGTATGAAACAATCATCGTTCTGAGTACATTTGGCCCTAGAATGCAGAAATAACACAACAGACACAAATAATCATGAAAAACATGAGCTATAAACAATATAATTAAATTGTACAACATAAAACAGAGAAACCTATGTACTGTACTCGATAACGTCTTGTTAGACATGATTGTGGCATTTTCTGCTATACAGGACAAGTTCCACTAAATGTAACTCCCAAGGCCTACTTCTTTCACTTGGTTTCTTTGCCATGATGAGGCCTTTGAACACATCTGATGTAACAACACTCAGAGAGCACAATGCTGCTATGCAGAAACTGCCATTACTTGCAATCAGTTACGCCTGCAAGTCTGCTCAGCGCAGAGAAATGGTCATGATTTAATCAGGCTTCTGTTGGTCCAGACAAATGAGAAGAAATGACCCTTCTTGAAAGTAAAAGACCATATAATGCCTTGCAACTAGGAATTAGTCAGTGTGGCTTCATGCATCATGCCGAAGACTAGTGTGAGTTTCTGTTTGGTGCAGGCGCATGCACCTGCGCCTTACACATTTCCAAAATGATTAGTCTTTAACAACATATTAAAAATTGTCAAGCCTGCGCGTGGTGAAATTAATGCATTTGATTCGGTTTAGATAATGGCCTTCTGAGCTTAGACTCTCTTTGTTTGCATCACAGCACAATTTCCTTTCTGTTCTGCTCAATGACCCCATACCCCCCACCCCCCATCTCCCCTCTGCTGGCATAAACAGACAGTAATGGCGTCTGCATTTTCCTTCCCCCTCACTGGTCCTTCACATGGCTCAACAGCTTAGCTTGACAGCTCTGCTGCATGTGGGTTCAATTGGTGGAGCTGAAAGCCTTTTGCAGCGTTGGGGTTTGGTCTGATACAATCTGCCTTTTACCTTTTGCCCTCAGGCAACGAGAGAAAAGAACTAACGTTAAAAAAACTGAATGAAACATGACTAACAAAAAACTGAGGAAAATAAGTATGAATAAAACAAAACTGCTTAGGGAGAGTCTCTAAGCACAGAGCAGTCTCCTGTGTCTGTTGCCTATTAAGGTTTTGTTTTTAAGGGATAATTGAGTGCCAAAATCGTTCATCAATCACTTTGATTAGTTAATAGACATCACTTGACACCTTTGCATGCCCAAATGCACAAAGTCATTTCCCAGTATGACACGTCCTCAAATGGAGAAGCTTTCTTATGTCTCGCAAAAACAAAACAATCTCACAAGATTGCAAATAATGAAATAATCTCACAGAAACAGGAGTTTAATTTTTCATAATGATGATGATCTAATTTATTAATGTGATCCAATTTCATTTCTTTTTGATTGATTCATCCCCCCACACACACCTTTTCCACCTGACATCCACCTATACATTGGAAAAAAGAACAAAGACAATGAGAGGTGGCGATGTGGGGGACTAATAAATATAGGTATGAGGTGGACTTGTGGTGACAAAAATTTGATGAATGACAGCTGGTTGTCAGGAATTACAGCAAAGTTGTTGACAGGCAGCAGGGGTCACAGTGGAGTTGTTAGCGATGATGGAAAGATCTTGCAGAAAGCAGAAACAGCCTTCAAAAAGGAGCAGTTCCCTGACATGTCCGTGTGCCATCCACAAATGAATGCCTCACACTGTGTGGTGCCAGAGGGAGAAAGAAGGTTAGGTTCAGTGTCATCAGCATAACGTTGGTAAGTAACATTACTGAATGACAGAACAAGGACATGTCCAATACAAAAGAGTGTAGGGAGTAGTATAGATGTGTTCCACGGGAGGAATTCCGTAGCAAACGAAGTATTGATAGACTGGTTGATGAGCTATCAAAGACTTGTAGATGAGCAATCTTGGTGCAAGGACTATGAGCCAAGTGAATGTATCCTGAAGTGCAATGAACTGTAATGAGGTGGTGGCTGAAAACAGAAGAACAGTTTCAGCGATGATGAGCTCCACAGTGACAGAGAGGAATGTGTGAACTTGGATTTGGTTCATTTGTGCAGGCGTGACACATGACACGGGGCAGCTGTGGCTCAGGTGGTGGAGCGGGTTATCAAATAATTGCAGATTTGAAGGATTCAATCTTCAGCCTCTTCATATGCTGAGGTAAGACACTAAACCCCAGGCTGACATCCTGCCTTTGCTATGAGAGTGAATGGGAGAGGTGTGAAAGAGCTGTGTGGAACAAGCTATTATTCATGACGTTTTAAGATGATTTATGCTGTATTTGTGACACCGTCCTCACACGGAAATATAAAACAATGGTGACCAGGTGCAGGAAGCAGCAAGAGCATAGTATTCAACTTTAAAAATAGTTCATTTATCTAAATAAGTGAAAAATAAGATAATACGACCGGAATGGCACTTGCATGACTAGAATTTCTGAATTTTTTTTAGCATGAGATTTTTTCCCCAATAATTTAAAACGTTAATTTGAGACTTCCATTGCATCGGTGAAGCTTGGAATTTGCCTTTAAAAAAGCTTATTAGGCTGCATTCAGGATTACATAAAACTCTCACATCCACCTAATATATTATTATTCATATATTTAAACTGAACAATTTACATCCTGAAAATCTTTAGGAATTAAAATAAGCTGAAACCTGATCATTGTTGTGGCGGCTGCTTAAATGAATGAATGAATGAATGAATGAATGAATAAATAAATAAAAATGTAGGTGGGGCTATGTGTGGGAAAATAATTCTCTTCTTATTCCATTATTAATATTCTAGTGTTGGATAAAGACAAAACAATCATTTATTTCCCTTCTTCAACATGTATAGCAGTTTTACAGAGAGTTATCAAATTTACAGATCAATTAGACAATAATAATAAAAAGCCTACTGTGCCTTTCTATCAAACATAGGAGCAACTGCAGTTCATAATTTTCATTTTTGGCCTTTTCCACATTTTCTTTTGACACTAGTGTGTCTAAATTGACAATCTGCTCAAAGCATGCACACCCCAAAGAGCAATACTCAGTTCCACCAGTAGGTAGCACTACCATGGCATAGAAATTCAATTGGATACCCTGTTTTGAACATTATATAAGTACTAGAGAATATGAGAGGACATGAATGATCGTGTGATAATTACATTCTTTTGTTGGCGTGACTTTGAGAATGTTACTTTGGCCATGTGCAGGACACAGCTGCCTGGAGTGCATGAACGATCAGCGATTTCCGTCTTCTCCACTAAAATAAGTCTCGGTATGCTGAGAGTCTATAGAAATAATGTAATATAGGTAGAAACTGGATTTTTTTTTCAGGCTCTGCCGTAATTCAAACCCTGAAGAAACCCCACCACTTGATTCCAGGTTGAAATGCATTGTAACGTTCCTGACATTTGTACCGAGTAAAGTATTACCAATTGTTTTTCTATAAATCCTTACATTCCCGCATTACAGCAAAACGCAATGCATTACAGTAACTATTTACTTTTGTAACGCGTTATTCCCAACACTGGTTACTTATTGGATTCTTCACAAATAAAATAGATTCTATTAGAAACAAAATCATCAGCATCCTCCTGAACACGATTTCTTCTTCCTCAGTAAGTGAGGCAGCATCAGAGGTAACTGTAGAACCTCATCTGTGTTTGAACTGTTTTGATGCAGTTGAGCTTTGAGAGTTATCAAAAATATTAGCTTCATCTAAACCTTCAACTTGTATTTTAGACCCAATCCCAACCAAATTATTTAAAGAAACATTTTCTTTGGTTACTGCCCCCATTTTAGATATAATTAACCTATCCTTAGTAAATGGATACGTACCGCAGGAGTTTAAGGTTGCTGTAATTAAACCTCTACTTAAGAAACCTTCTCTGGGTCCAGATGACCTAATGAATTATAGACCAATATCTAATCTCCCATTTTTATCTAAATTCCTTGAGAAAATTGTGGCCAATCGAGTATGTGAGCATCTAAACACTAATGATCTGTTTGAGGAATTTCAGTCAGGTTTTAGAGAGTATCACAGCACTGAAACCGCATTAGTCAAAGTTACAAATGATATTCTCACGGCCTCAGTAAGAATCTTGTGTCTGTTCTGGTCTTGTTGGACCTCAGTGCTGCTTTTGACACAGTCGATCTGGTTTCCGGAGGATAGGAGGCAGATCTTTTAGCCATCAGGCTCCTATCCTGTGGAACCAGCTCCAAGCTTTAGTCTGTGAGGCAGACACCCTGTCTAGTTTTTAGACTACCCTTAAAACGTTCTTATTTGATAGGGCTTATGGTTAGATTTTGAATGATGTTAGCCCAGGTGTGGACGAGTGGGTGAATAGAGGGAGGTGTAGTGTACAGCGGGAAATACAGTTGGTGAAGACGGTTCTCCCTGGCTCTACATGCCTCTTTCTTAATGGCTAGGTTATCCTGAGTTATCTCTGTACACTGAAAAAAATGTGGAGTTATATTTACTTAAGAAAAGCTAGGAAACGTTTTGCACTTAGACATTGAAGTAAATTCCACAAGGACAATTATCAAGTAAACTATACTTGCAGGATATAAGTAACTTTTACTAGCAAACCTCAGGTAATTTACAGATTATTATTAATATGGACAATGAATTTTACTTCGTTTTCCTTTGTAAGTTTTACTCAAATTTTGACTTAATTCAAATTGAAAAATCGCACCAGAAATCAATGGCTTTTCAAGGTAATTATAACTAGATTTTTAAAGTACTATTTATAGACTATATGTAAGTAACATTTACACATTTTGTTATTTTCTGCAGTTTATATTGCCTAAATTTGTTCTTAATGTTTTTGTGTATTGAAAAAAACGACTTAAAAAATGAGGCAACTGTTTAATTCAACACCTTTATTTCAAATACTGTTTTTCAATCAAATATTTTCCAAAAGCACAGCACTCACAACCATGACCCTTAGAAAATGGCCCCACAAGCTACCAGTTGAGAGCCTCTGGTTTATCTTGAAAATGCTTATTTTCTCCTTCCTTCCTTGACCCGAAGACAGCACGCTTTAATACAGTGCAACAATATAAAGAACATTTAAAACCACATAGACAAATGGCCATATAAACAAATGTGCCATTTTTTCTTTTCGTGCCCACTTTGAAAAGAGCACTCTTGGGTCAAACATGTGCACTCAAGCTATAAGCAGGATCTTCAGGGACAGCTTAAGGACATAAAGCTCTAGAAGAAGCTTTTGGAACACTTCAATTGTGTTCTTCAATTTGGTGGGTAACACAAGTTCATGGCATATATGATGCCCATCAGCAGGAGACAGGCCTTTGAAACACTTCCACATTCGTCAAATACCTCAGTCCCTTCAGCAACAACTGACACATCAGCGTTGGATGCACCTTCATCTTCACTTGTGTGGTAGACACAGATCCTCTGGACTTGCTCAGTCTGGCCCTCTTGAGCTGCCTCTCTGCTGATACCCTGTAAAATATATGTGGATCCATGTTCAGGTGCATAGTACAGCTTATTTTTTCCATTCAAGTTAAAGACTAGTGTCAAAAATATCAATTTCGATAGGAGCTGAAGTTTGCGATTGCTTATTATTACACTCACAACCTGTAGTAAATCTGATTCCTGAACTTTATTTCCTGTCTCTCATCATTGGAAACACTGAATATTACAGATGTTCATGTGGCACAAGGAGGAGAGAGGGAAGGGAGGTAAGAGGACAGACGAGATGAGAGAAAATGTAAAAGGAAAGCAGAGGAGAGAGAATCAAGAGACGAGTGGAAAAAAAGAGGTGAAAAGAAAAGCAGAGACAATCATTGCCCCAAANAAGGCGCATGCGCGCGCGGATTCAAAAGACGCAGCGTCTCCTCTTCCGGTCGGCTCATGGCCCAGAAAGAACGAAAATATGAATAAAAAAGTCAATGGGGCTAAAGGAGCTACTTTCTAATTCGCTTTGACAGTGGTTCTTTCCTCCTGAAAGAAGGATTCGAATTTCGCTGAACTTACAGCCATTTTCCCTCTGCTTTTTCGCCGTTTCTGGTTTGATGACGTCAATTTGGTGTTGCGCATTTGTAGTCCTACACGTATTTTCACACAAAACCTAAATAACCTTTGCCCCCAGTCGAAAATAAGCGCTTTCTTGGCATCATAACGTGTCTTTAAAATTCACGGACATCATATGTGAAATCCGTGACACATAACAAACGGGATTAGAAAATAGCTTTTATAGCCCCATTGACTTGCATTCATTTTTTCGTTCTTCCGGGTTCTTCCTTGGGCCGGAAGTAGATGGGCGTGACTTAGGTTCCCTATTAATATTTACTTGGTATTTCTAAGTTAATGTGCAATGATATGAAACCTTTGAATATTATTTAAAAATATATAGTAAAACTTACTCATCCCACACTGTTTATTTATTACATGAATGCCATATATAAATTTACTTGAATAATTCAAGTTCTCACTGGTACTTACAATTACTAAATAAAAATTGTGACATTTCAGCTAATAAATATTACTATACCACAAAATCTTTTTTTTCAGTGAGTTATGCTGCTATAGGCTTAGACTGCTGGAGGACATACTGACCACTTTACGCACTCTGCTATGGATGGATCTACCACTACTCTTCAATTGCATTATTTCATTTTATTTCAGCTGTTAATTTTATGTTTTCTCTACACGTTTTTATTTTATTTATACACATTTTATTTATAAACTTTATTTATAAATTTATCTGAACAATTCTAAAAATGTGATTATTTTGAATTTGACCAATACTTGTGTCAGTGCAATACGTTACCAGTCAAAGATGTGGAAACACTGGTATAACAGTCTTTTTCTTTTTTAGATTACAGGGAGTTACAATAATTTATACTTTATTTTCACACTACTGTTATTATTGTCTCTTATTGTTGTTCTCATGATTATTTTGTCTCTTATGCTTTAGCGTGTCATTGTGCTCATTTTATCTTACCTGCACAGTGTCTTTCTACTTCTTGTGAACTGGACTAAGACTCTGGAATAAAGGCTACTTGACTTAACTTGGTTTTTCTCCTCAGAAGAAGCTACACTGGTGTTCTGCTGAGCTGCCATAGCTTCCTGGAGGGGGCCCATCAGCTGCCACACTACTGCCAGCCACTGAACATTCCCTCTCTCCTGATATTAACTCTTTAGTTCTTTTAACATAGAATGTGCTACTACTAGTTCACCTGTTGAATTAATTACAGATTCACTCAGATAGAGACAATAAAGTCTATTTTGTTAAGAAATAGAATCTCTGCTAAGAAATGTGTGTGTATCTGCTCTGTCTTCTCAAAGTCGCGGTGCATGGCTGCTCATACTGAGCCAGGTTCTGTTGGAGGTTTCTTCTTGTTAAATGGGAGTTTTCCTCTCCACTGTCGCTACATGCTTGCTTAGTATGGGGATTGCTGTAAAGTCTCTGACACAAGTCAGTGACTCCATGCAATCTGCTGGGTTTCATTACATAGGAAACTTTGAACTAATTAACATAATTAACTGAACTCAATTGGAACGTTTACTTTGTGGGCGTGATACTTTTAATTTAAACATAAACATGTGTTTTGCTTAAAGACCCACTCCAATGAAAATTGTGTCCTGTAGCATTTTTCTTATGCTACAGGACACATCTAAAGAAATTTAGGCTCAAATAGCATTTTTGAGTATTTCTGCATTCAAATCCCTGTGAATCAGTAGCAGACGAAAAATGCAGCCTACAACTGACTGGGTTTGTGATGTCACAAAGCCACTGGGCGGAGCACAAACTCCACTCTGCACTTCCCCCTCAGGCTCTGAGGAGTAGAGAAGAAGATGGAGAAGGGGTCCTCCGTGCCAACGGCTCCGCCCACAACCCAGAGGTGAATTTTTAATGAGCTACTACCACTATGTAGAAACTAAGTACTAGGAAACGGCACAGGTTTTGTGATTTTGGCTAAAAACGACATAATTATAGTTTAAAGACCACTGAGAACTATTTAAAACAGCTAAAAAGATGATTGGAGTGGGTCTTTAACTTTATAAAACAAACTCACATAACACAGCCAGCTATTTTCTAAACCTACTTAATCTTTTTAAGTTTTACAGACATACAATTGTTGATGGTTTTTCTCTTTTTTGGAAGCGCCTAAGTCAATTATTGGAACACCTACAGCTAGTGAGCGCTTCTGAGCTTTAGTCCTTTCTCATTACACCCACAGTTAGCTGTGATGTAGGTTTGGGGATTTTTTTACAACCAGCATGTTTTAGTTTAGAGCTCTGACAGTATTTGACAAGTCTGATGATGTTTTCCATCTTCTGAAACCTAATTTCAGGATGACACATTATTAAATCATTAATTAGTTATGTAAAATTGCAGCAAATGCAGTTTAAAATGTGGTTTTTATTAAAAAAAAAAAAAAAACAAGTCTACTGCTACGTTAAAAAGGCTGATTTTCCTCGAAAGACCAATCAAATGAGGTGATCATACCTCAGACTCTTTAATGTTGTTGAGTATCATCAGCTCTGCTTAAACAACCATGTTGGATTTTTCAGTTTTTATGATAGCTCATTAACAGCATTTCCACTTTTCTCTGCTTCCCTGAAAAGAGCTTTTGAGCTTAAAAAGAACTTGAAAATAAACATTTAATGTCAAAAACCTTGAAGGACGGGAACATTTATCTGCTTATCTGAGATTCATGAAACACTCGATTGCTTTGACACTAAGCAGCAATAATTCCATAAAACAAGTGAATACCTAACCAAATGATAGAAAAACTTTACCTCAGAAATCTATGTAATGACCAAAAACACAATCCTATTACTATTTAGTTTGTGATAAAACACAGCGTGGAACACGTGGCATAGGGAAAGTCCTAAATCACTATTTCTGCTGCGGAAGTGTCACGAGGGTTACCAACTTTTGGAAACAAAAATAGAGAATCCTGACCCAACAGGATGGTACAGGGGCAAGGGTTTTTTTCCTTGGAAGGCAAAACATACGTGAACTATGCTAACAAATGATACTAATAAGTCATATTTAAAGGTTGAATTTGGAACACGGACACTGTGGCAACATCTAGCGTTCCAGCCGTCGGGGTGTTGGTTCACTGCTGATATGTGAAGTGACCAGCCAGCACCATGGCCAGTGATGAATCGTACAGGGTAAGGACTAATTTCTACTAATAAGTTTATTTTACAACAGTATTTACCGTTAGAACATCTTCTGGGCTCAGAATCAGCTGCTTGACTTGTCAAGTCTGCCATTTTACACAGTCCCAGGGTGTTTCTCAGTCTCAAGGAACCCCGCCTTGCCTTGCATGGCAAGGCAGTGCCTTAGGCCAGACGCCTTGCTTACAAGGACACTGTCCTTCCTTGGTCAAAGAAAACGGTTAAATGAAACATACTTGCCCCCACGTGACCACGGCCGGCCAGAGCCCGCCCCCTGCTTACGTGCTCTGTTTACGTCCCGCCCATCATAGTAATTTTAAGTTTCAATATAGATGTATATTGAGCCTTTTACTTTTTAAATTGTGTATATATTAGTTAAATCAAATATGTTAGCGAGTTAGTACCTGCTAGCAACCGAAGCTGCAACTACTAAGCAACTAACCAACCATAGATAACTGCTTTGGATGTAAATAAACATTTTACATGTAAGCCCTATAGCTACAATTAGTTGACTTACATTTAAAGTGGAAAATTGCCCTCGAAGTAGCTGCTGCCGGCTCCTGATCAGATCTGTTTGAAAATACCGCGCTGCATTCTGGGAAATTTTTGACCAAGAGAAGGCACCAAGGCACCTCTCATGTATCCTTGCTCAATTAGCTAAACGGCTAACAATCGGAGGACAGATGCCTTGGAAGCACATGAACATTGGAACCGATTGGAACACACCTTGGCAGTTCCTGATGACGTATCTCCTAGGCAACTGGGGCGGGACCAAGGCATCAAGGCGTAGGTTCCTTAAGATTGAGAAACACCCCCAGTCTCGCCTTGCAGAGCGGACTTTTTACTGCAACGTTGCCCTCTAGTGGCTGGTAGATGTTAACATAAACCCAGTGTCGTGCCCGTCAAAATAACATTTTTATTATTTATTTTTTAAAATATAGCTTTTAAAGGAAAAACTGTACATTCATCCTGCACACCTCTAAATGCCCCGTTGAAGAATTATTATTTTTATACTGCACCTTCTGCACTGTAACTGCTCACCCTTTTTAATTTATAAATCTAAATTGAATTTGTATGTGTTTGAATTGTGCTGTCACATTGATTTTGATGTTCTTGCTATTCTTGCTAAATGGAAACACATTTGATTGCCTCTGTGTATGAAATGTGCTATATAAATAAATCTGCCTTGCCATTATTATTTTTTAAATATAGCTTTTTATTAAAATAAAAATCGATGCTTGTAAGATACCTTAAAAATATGAATATAAAGTCTCACTCTAGGGTTATGCATCTACTGGACAGTCACATACGTTCTCTGGCTTGTAGCTCCCATTTAGCTAACTGGAGGGCACAAAGCCTCCAGTCCACAGGGTTTCAGGTCTCCACAGTGATCTGGCTTTCAGTTGACTGTGTCTGTAACACCTCCAGGAAGAAGACTAAATTGGCTCCTCTCAGTGTGAAGAAGAGGCAGTAATTTAATACAGGGGTCCTTCTAAATCACTGAACCTGAGATAGGCCACAAAATGGAGAACTCAAACTGACCCTAAATTGGTTTAGGGAGCTCATTACACAATTCAACCATAGCAACAAATGTTGAAAGTACAAAAAAAAAAAAAAAAAAAAAACAGATCGTGCAAGAAATGAAGACACCATATGGGCTCTGAAACATCTGTTGCCCCGAGGGGGGTGGGCAGGAACCAATGAGGCTCCATTACTCAGATGGATAATACATTATTATGATTGACTAAATAAATAAACTATTAAGTCACATATAATTAGCTTAAGCTCTAAAAAGTTTCGGAGACTTTATTATTCATCTGTCTTATTGTGATCACATACGCAGCAGAAATTATTCATTGAGGTGAGACTGCAATGCTTTTCCACAGCACAAAACTCCTTCTGCATCAACGCTTAATTGCACACAATTTAGAATTAAACTGACAGAGGAATACAACAAATGCAAAACCAGTCTAGCTGTGCCAGCGATGAGGGCTAGATGTTTTTCAATAATAATTGTTCAGGCCAAATTCTAAAAGTGACAAGAATAACATATGAAAGAATTTATTTATTTTTTTCCTTCGGGCTTATTGTAAATACTCAAGACTCACAATGCTTTCAAAGACAATATAATAAACAAAGCTTTGTCTGGAGGCAAAACAGCTGCAGTGCACATTGCCCCTGTTTTTGCAATAATTTCTTTAATATAAGGCAGTATTTACTTGGCTTTTATGCAAACGATGCGTACATTTATTCATTCATCTCTGCTAAAAGTTTTTGCAAATATATGTTTTCTACAATATGTTCAGATGTGAGTAAAATCTGAATGAAACATAAACTACGTTAGACTATAAGAAAATGGCAGATGGGACAAAAGCCACAATATTCTTTTGGTATTAATATTCTGTCTGTGGCTTTGGAAGCAAAAGCTTTGTGACCAGGTTTTTGTAGAAAATAAATCACGATTGGTCTCTCTGGTTACACAAGATACGTCTTAAAAATAACCAGGACAAAATCAAGTAGTGGAAAAACAGAGGATCAGGACATTCAATGGGAAAAAAGACAAGAAATATAACCTTCCTTCCAAATGGATTGGTGCATTTTTCATTTCTAGCTTGGGTTTTCTACCAGAGGCCTGGGAGTTTGAAGGCCCTATACAGTGTTGTAGCTGTCTCTAGATCAGTGCTTTTCTAGAACAGAGATCTCTGAGATTCTTCCTGGTATCTGCTGGAATTTCCCAGTTTGAGGGTCTCAGTAGTCATGACCACTGGTGACGTGGATTTGAATCCAAATTCCGACATTCATGCTTGACTGCTGTTCCAGTAAATATTGATGTAAGTAGTTTGTATTTGTGAAGCCTTCCTCAGTAGTGTAACGGTGTTGGTGTTGAGATTTTTCTGAACGGAAGGTTCATTACAGAGTAGAGGTGCACCGAGTGTAACTGCATTGCTTTAGCCAGCAACATGTGGCTATGTCCAAATTCAGGGGCTGCATCCTTCAAAGGTCCTGGCCTACCTGGTTAATGTAGGTTGTTCAAAAATACTTTTTTCATTCATGAAATTTTTATGTTATTTTTAATATTATTGTTCCGCTTCTTTATAAACTTACCATTTTGATCATTTCTTTTTTAGCAGGCAAACTTGCAAAATCAGCAAGGGTTCAATAAATTTTTTTCCTGACTGACCTGTCGACGATTAGGGAGGCTTCTGCTCTGGATGTGGAGAAGCAGCGGCTCTACTCTAAGCCCCTCCCAGATATCCAAGCTCCTCACCTCATAGCAGCCTAAGCAGAGGGTGGGTGAACAGTAACAGATTATTTTCATTGAAGTGACAGAGACCTGAAATGACTCATTCTGAAGGGCACTGACACTGTCAAGAATAGAAATGTGATTTTGTGCAAAATTCATGAACTTTGAATCAGAATCAGAAGGGTTTTATTGCCACATGTGCGAGAAATCACATTAGGAAATTGCTGCGGTACTTGGTGCAAAAAGAAAGATAAAAAATAAGAAACAGGCAAATATAAGAAGTAATAATATACTCATGATAAAATAATTATTATATAAAGTGGCAATAATTAAAGAAGCAGCTACTATACACACAGTGCAGGTATTAATCAACACCGGGTCATGTGACTGGGACCAAGCGACTGGAGTGGGCAGCCCTAGGATTGATTTGTGTTTTGTATTGACCAAAGAACTATTATAACCTCACAAAGGTATAATATGTACCTTTTGAATCAGCTCTAATCTAAAAAAAAAAAAAAAGACGAAAAAAGTCAGCAAAACTTTTTTACACACATTTACCAGCTCTGGTGGCCTAGTGGAATGAGTGTCAGCCCTAGGACTGGGAGATTGGGGTTCAAATCCTGGTAGGGTCATACCAAAGACCTTGGAAAAAATGGGACCCAATTCCTCCTGGTTTGACACTCATCACTAAGGGGTTGGATTGGGGGGTTAAACCACCAAATAGTTCCCGAGCGCAGCCATACCTGCAGCTCACTGCTCTCCACCATGGGGATGGGTCAAATGCAGAGATGTAATTTCACCAGTGTGTGATGATGACTTGGGACTTAAACTTTACACACAAATTTTTTTTTTATCGCTTGTAGGTCATCAGTCTGGCCAAAAATAATCCCTGTTTCTTTACCACCAATCCAAACTGGAGGCATCAGTGGCGCGGAATGGCAGCAGAACGGTTTACTCGCCTGCTCCGCGGTGCATCAATCCACACTGGGGAGCATCCCAGACGTGGAACGGCTTTTCCACCATTCTCCT
Source organism: Aphyosemion australe (assembly GCA_006937985.1). Taxonomy (NCBI): domain Eukaryota; kingdom Metazoa; phylum Chordata; class Actinopteri; order Cyprinodontiformes; family Nothobranchiidae; genus Aphyosemion; species Aphyosemion australe. Next base: position 3,051,183 of record SSNS01000038.1, read on the forward strand.
CGCTGGACTCACGAGATCACGGTTTGTTTTTACCATCCGCCATTAAACCAAAAAGAAGGAGATCACGCTTGATATCGTTATTTGATGTCATATATAATGTTTCTCTCCACTGCCAGGATTAAAGCAACAAAAAACACACCGCTGTACTTCTCGAAAGATGCTGGGAGTAAATAAACTGTTAGGTCACATATATTGACATAATCTACACAGATAAGGCATTGCATCACTGCAATAGTCTTTTATTTTGAAAATTATTTTTATTTATGAATCCACACAGACTTTATTCATTGTAGAGTATTACATGAACGAACTACAATTACCAGCAAAAACAGTTTACTCTAAAACATCATTACAATTTGTTCCACTTAAAAAATGCATTGCAGTAAATTGCAAAAGCTGGAATTTGCCCTGTGTGATTAGATGAACAGATTGATATTAGCATTATCAATTTGTAGCTGTAGATTTCCAGAAGAATCACCACTAGATGAGGTATCTAAATAGCTTCCGTTCCTCCCACCTACAGTGAGTTCCCATTCATCAACGGAGGAAATGAAATTAGGGTCCTGACAACTTGATAATAAGGATTTGGTTGGAGAATAAAGAACATTTTGGGGTTGTAATGAGCTTCCATTATTTATAAAACATAATTATAGAAGACAGTGCGTAAAAGAACAAATATTCTTTTCTCTGTAATTTTGAGGCAAAGAGAAATGATGACTCAACAACGGTGCATTGTGTTTTTTTTGTGCTGCAACATGCCAGATTTGTGCTCACAACCAGGTTTTGTCATTTTTGCCTCCTTTCGCCCCTCATCTAACGATAATGCAGCTTCTTTATTTGAATTTGGGAAGTTTCTACTTCTTTATCCCCTGGTATCGGGTTTTTGCTTCATCTCATTGAAGTCACCACATGCATATGTATGGTGTGAAGTTGTTTTGATTTCTCAATATGTTTATCTTAAAATTTATTTTTAACTTTACTCGTAATTTTGTGATATTCTAAAGCAGATTGTCTTGGTCTTAGAAATGATAATGAGATTTATTTTTCTAGGACGCCATCAGAAATGAGCCGGCGGTAGTCTCAGTGGGATGTTTTAGGCTCTCCACTGCTGTTTTCTGCTATTTTTTGGATCTTGAAAAAACAAAAACACAAAATGGTAATAAAAGAGAGAAAAGTGACTGAAGGCTTAGAAAACGTGATCGGCGCTAACAGTTTGTTTCAGTATAGTTAAGGTGTATCTAGAGACAGGTAACCTATAAATTGTTGGTGTTTGTGAGAGCATGCAGCACACACATGAAGTTTCCATGAAATATCTGCAACCTGCCCCTCGGAGTTTTGCTCTGGAGATTTTTGGACGATTTTAATGGAGACAAGAAACAATTTAAGGAGACATAACGACACACTAAACTACTTTATCTTTCAGGATATTGCCTTTTTTGCTTTTCAGCTGTGCCTTGTGAGCTCCTCTGATGTACAGCAGCTCCTACTAAGTGCCACACTTTTCTACTTAATAAGCAATTGTCCTGAAATAAAGACACAAATGCAGCCCACCTGGCAGAATAAAATACTGACACAGCTGATTTTTAAAATCTATATTCATTAGAATGTTTCTAATCAACAACAAAAGCAAAAATCTATTTAAGATCATTGCATTGTCACAATGTCTTGGTGTTTTCTAAACTCAATTTAACTTCAAATGAAGAAAAAAAAAACTGTGAAAAGTGAAGAAGTTCAATTTTTTTTATCATGATTTAACTTTGTAGGATTATGAAATGACTTCAGTAACTCTGTCTGACAACAACTGAGCTAAAACATCTCAAAAAGCAACAAATCACAGCCTAGTGAACTAGACCAAATTCTTGCTCTGCAGAGTTTGGTCTAGGCACGCTTCATTGGAACCCTCGCAGCCTGCTCCGCTGCTGTGGCTGTCCAATCACAGCTCGCTATAGTTTTGGTTGGGCCAATCACAGCGCTCTATTATGTGGGCCAGCCACAGAGCGGGAGTAGCCGATGACGTCAGAGCTGCGGCCGCGAACCCAAGCAATATGGTGGCGGCGCAGGAACCACATTCGTTTGAAACGGCTTTGTCATCAACATTGGATTATTTAGACTCCAACGTGCGTAAGTCTGTCTGATATACTTAGCGGCTTCTTATTTTAAGTTAGACACCATAGCTGCCTCCCTCTTTTCCGTCACTGTGATTACGTCACGTTGTTCGTTACTCTGATTGGTCCTAGTGCTATCCAATTGCGTGCTGACAGTGTGAAAGACAACCGTAGATCCCGCCTCACGACTGAGAGCCGTCAATGGTTCGTGGCCAGACTATATATTCACATATATAGGATGGCTTGCCAGGCTAAACATATCAAGCTTCTTACTGTAGAAATTTGTAAACGCTCATTAAGTTATGGCCTAGGTCAGATATTACAATTTATGATCTCTGCTGACATAAAACAACACAAAGGTCCTTGTTACATTTTTTAAGAAAAAAAAAAACACATTCAGCTCACCTAAAGAGTTATTTCACTAGCCCTTTTTATAAAACAATGCCGTCAATTTGCCGCAACGCCGATGCGGCATCAGGGAGCGTTAGGTCGTTTATAAGAGCTCAGACCATGGCGGTAATGTTGCGCAATCATGCCAGTTTTATAAAAGATTACGCGATGGCGGCAAAAAGGAGGTATGGGGGCGGTCTCTGCACTGTCGCGGACTTCCGTGTATTTTGGACATAACTTGCTTTTTATTGCGATCGAAGCTGCGCTCCTTAAGTTTTTATTTTAACAACCAGCAGGTGTGTGTCCTCCATCCCTGTGAGCTGTCAGATGATCTGAGCTGCAGATCTAACGGAGAGAAGCTCCCGGAGCACCGCATCGCTCGAGTTTATCATCCCAGCTGGTTCTGTTTACAAACGTGAAACTTAAGCGCGTGTTTACTTTCATTTTTAACATAATTCCCGGCCGCAGCATTAATTCATCACATGGTCATGACACCTCCCTCTTTTGCGCCAAGGCTTAATGTGTGTTTATAAGACCGGCGAAGCCGCAATATTACCGCAATATTACTACCAAGCGTGGCGGCACGAATGCCGCAAAATTCCCGCAACGTGATGCCGCCATGGCGCGTTCATAAGAAACATGTTGCGGTAATATTACGCTGATTTGCCGGCATGGTGTGTCTTATAAAAAGGGCTAATGAGAAACCATTTTTTTACTTTCACTCTGAGTTTAACATGCAGGCTAAACGTGAAAACTGTGTCCTACACCTATCTCCTGCTTTTGCTTCTGATAGAAAATAGACGGTGAAACTCTAGGATTAGAAAATCCTGACAGATCTACGTCACGCTGTCTCTTAACATTCATGGACTCACCCATCTTGACTCACGACGGGGAAGGCTGTTATTGGTTTAGCGTCCAGGAAACAGCAGAGAACATTTCGGCCAGTACAAGCTAACCATTAGCATTAGCAACTCCACAACATGGCAGAACTCCTCCAGGATTGTGTTATTCATGAAGATAAAACATCAACGTTGCAGAGCAAACAGAGTCAGCGGTAGAGTCACGTTGCTGTTAGCCAATCAGAGGAGAGATGTCCAAATATCAGGAAATAAGACACCAAATCCTGTAGTATAGTGCACTTAGAGGAGGTGCGCAGTAAGGCTTTGAGTTCGTAGAACACAAGTGTGCTGAATTGGGACATGGAGCATTGCATCATCGACCGCGACACATGCCAGGATGCTGGTCGCTGTTTGTGCTACTTTTTAAAAAATCTTTATTAACTTTCAGACAATTATTTGACTAAATTTAAATTCATTGCTGTCCACATTAAATCTTAGTCTAAAACAATCAGAGTAAGAATAAATATTATTAATCATCTTAAAATGAATTTCTTTCGTTTGAAAATACTTGTTTTCAGAAAAGGCACTTGAGCCATTGCTCCTCCTTCTTCTCAAAATTCCCACGCAGCAATGGATTGTGGGAAATAACCTTGCCCGAAGTCCACAAGTTTAGATCTGTTAGCAAAAATGAGGCATTTAAGTGGGATAAAAGCCAGATGGCTGCTCATAGTGAGGTGGAGGTCTCTTCTTGTTAAAGGGGAGTTTTCCTCTCTACTGTCGCTACATGCTTGCTTAGCATGAGGGATTACTGTAAAGTCTCTGACACAAGTCAGTGACTTGATGCAATCTGCTAGGTTTTTTCTTATATAGGAAACTTTTATCTAATTGGCATAATGACCTGAACTCAATGTACTGATAAGTTGGTTCAATTGGAATGTTTACTTTGTAAAGCGCCTTGAGACGACTCTGGTTGTGATTTGACGCTATATAAATAAACTGACTTGAATTGATCAAAAAAAATCTGTAAGGAAGCAAAATACTTTTCCACAGCTGTGTATCACAAACTAAATACCTTCAAACGTTTAGAAGACTGACCTTACAACGAAACAGCTTAAAATATTGTTTAACTATTACACCAGAATTGTTTTTTTTCCACTACGTAAACTAACAAAAAGATCAAATGCTTTCTCTTTAGCAGTTTAAACCCTCCGTGTTTGAAGGTCAAACTCTACAGCTTGAAGTAATATCTTCTTTTTTTTTTTGCCAAAAAAAGAGGATCTTATCTGTCCTGTGGTGAATGTTAATCAGTCTCCATTTAGTGTAAAACACCTCATCTGGATTCAAAAAGGCACGGACGCGTCACTCTTGTACTTTACCTCCTTCTCTGGCGTTTTGGTAAATTTTATAATCATTCAAACTAGTTTAGCTCACCTCGAACGGCCTACATGCCCTTGCCACTGAATACATCTTAGATTTATTGACCCGGCGTGTTCCTCCTGACCACAGAGATCCATAGACAGAGCCCTGCTAACTGATTCCAGGTCAGTTTGTGACAAAAAATATAGATTGGGTCTTTTTCATTAGAGCCACCCATTTCATCAATGTCTATGGAACACAGGTATCTATCTTCAGGTCATATTATAAAAGGGTCCTCTATCAGAATTTTGTAACAATGTCTGTAATTTCAAGTTGACTATCCAGATCAATAGTCTTACTCCAAATATGTACAATCAGAGAATTTATTGACTTTTTGCAGCATAAATCAACATTTATATACTGGGAGGTGCGCTCATAGATCATGTAGTTTGTAATAACTTTGTTTTTTTTATTTACAGTCATGAAATTCATACAATAGTCAACTAAAATGTCTTTAAAGATTATTAATTTAAAATGAACAATTACTTATTTAAAGTAACACTCTGCAACTTCTTCACCTTAAAATAATGTTTTTTGTAAAGTTTTGGCGTCATCTATTATGTTCATTTTTCGTACCTGTGATAGTGTTGGGGGGGGTCCCACGTCTGTTTACCGCACTATACAGTTTTTGAGCGGCGGGCCGCCGCAGGAAGTACTGACTTCATGTTGCTTTTCGGCACAATATGGCAAGCCAAAGGGATAAAAAAGCAAGCGCTCTAAATGTGCGTTATGTCCGCCAAAATGCGCGTCTTGAACGCTCGTTTTGACGCCAAAGGTGGCAAATAACTGCGTGTTCTAAAAGCGAACCTTATGTCCGCCAAAACGCGCGTTTTGGAGGACATGACGCGATTTTTGAATGCGCGCTTTTTTGATCCCTTTGGCTTGCCATAATTGTATAACGTAGACCCGCGGTTTAGCAGTGGCAGATCCACCAAAGAAAGCTAGAAATCCCTTATCAGAGGAATCTAGGAAAAGAAAAAGAGAACGTGATAGAGCAAGAGCAAAGACCAGAGTTATTATTGGGCCGTCTTGTCCTCGCTGGAGAGCTCTTTTAGAAAGAACAGCATGAACTACGGACTCTAACCTAGCCGTGCTGCTAATGAATAGGTAAGTAATAGTGATGGGTAGATGAGGCCTCATGAAGCGTTTTGGCACATTTCCCAAACTGTATCGATACTGTGTCAACACTGTCACTGTTTGTCTACTGACACCTGCTGGATCATACACATCATTGCAGGCAGACCTAATAGCGAGACTCTCTACTGTCTCGCTGTGCCGTTTACCCAATGTGGGCCGGTCCACACACCCCAACCCCACCCCCCGCTCTGACAGCCGGTGGGATGGCCAAACTTCCGCGTTCATTTTCCATGCGCTTCTATGCGATGCCTCAGCATTGACGACATTCCTTTATTAAAGTCCTTTATTTAATATGAAAGTTCAGTTGAACAAATGCGACACCTGCAGAAAATAGTATGAATTATTTAAAAATAATAATTTAGAAACTAATTTCTGACGGATCAAGCAGAAACGGAGAGGAACAGGATGAAACAAGGAAATAAAAAGAACAAAATGATCCCTCATGGACCACCTTCCATTTTCTTTCTGGCTCCATGATGTATCAGTGGAATAATTTTGCTTCAAAAAATGTACTTTTGGCAGAAACTCATCCCATTGACAGATGGAGACGCTCCTCCATTTAAACACAGTTTGGCGCTTCACTGACAAGCGAAACAGCAGCTGTGTCGGTCACGTGACTACTTCCTAAATGATACACGCACCGACACGGGGCGTCGCTCTATGAGCTTGATACATGCGCCGACGCATCGGTGCTGCTTGTCGCATCACTAGTAAGTAATAAATGATTTCACCAGGGTTATTGTGTTTGGTCGGGCATAAAGTTGTTATACAGTCCTAAACTATTTATTCAACGTGTGGAGGTGGAAAAGTTTGTTTTCATTCTTTTGCCTGACATTAGGAATGTTTGATTTTAAAAAGTTTGATTTTAAAATTAGATTTTACGACAGTGACGTTACGCAGCAAGCCTTGAGAGGGCGACAAAACACATATCCGCAAAGTTCAGGAACGTGGCTTTAAACTGTATTTTACTTTTTTGTGTGTATTTAGGTTTGCTTCCTGTTTTTTGTTCATTACTTGTTTTTTTCTTCTTCTCCCTCATCTCATCGCTCACACACGCTCTGTATCTGTTAATTACCTCACCTGTTCTGTGTTAGTAATCACCTCCCAGCATATATAATCACCAGTTTCTTCTTGTAGTTGATATATTCTGTCGTCCTCCGTGTTGATATCTTCTGGTTCCCCGTCTTTTTCTTCAGCTCTCTCACTTACTTTTTGCTTTAATTATTTTAATTATGAAAAAAATTCAAATTACCTCCCTACCTTCAAGGTTGCGTTCCATTTTACACACCGCATTTTGACAGAATAATGAAAATGAATAAAACACAAAGAAGGTGTTGTGATATTTGGAAGTTGCATGTTCGGTGAATATAAAACACTCCGGAACACAAGCACCAAGCCGCTGGCCTGCTCAGAGCCGGATAGTTTTGGACCGTGTCAAACATATTCATGCTTGGCACCGGCGTCTCTGTGTGCTGCTGGATTGGCAGCACCACACCCTCAGCAGTAGCTCGCCTCCTACTGCAGAGGTACCAAAATGCCAAATAGACACGGTTGAGGAAATAACCTTCTTCATTTCCAACTGTGCCAACACGAAAATTAATTCAGCGGATTAAGTGGGACTTTTCGCTCCACTCACCAGCCATCACAGTAATGTACGAGGTGGGGCATCAACTAACTGTGTCTATTATTGCTTCAGTCAAGACTCTCGACACATCTTGGGTCTAATGGTTGAGACATATGTAAAAACAGGGAAAGAATGCAGCGTTAGAAGATGAGTTGGAGGCTACAAATTCCCTGACAAACACAGATAAGACAAAGCCTCTCGCAACAAATGATTTCTATCATGCTATGCATATCTTACCATCACAGCAATTTTGTGCACATATGCTCAGAGATCTTTTTTTTTCTTTTTAATCAGCAGCAGCACTGGACTCACACATCAAAGGAGCGACTTCTCCTTGAAGTTGAGAACGCTTGACTAGTTGCTGACATGAATGACAACCAGGTAGGCCTACAACAACAATAACAACAGGAAATCGACCACCTTTTGCTGCTTTTGAAATGGCTCACTCAGTCACAGTCTACTGGAGCGCAAGAACGTGCATTTGGCAGACTTGTTTTCCTAAACCTGAAAGTTGTGAGTGAGAGAATTCCTCCGTCGGCACCGCGGTGGATGGGCGCCATTCCAAAGGAATCCTCCGGACTCATCTTATCAATGGATATTAAGAAAAAACACAAATCTGATCATTTCTTGGTTTCACACCTACTTACATACTCATTCACACATCTCCTTATGCAGACACTCACACATCTTTCTCTCACCTGCTATCACACACACACACACACCTACACACACGCACACACACTTTTCTCCCTGCCAGTAACGAAAGGTTTAAATTGGCACCATGACAACTACTGTAACTGCTAATGTCACAACTGATTTTTACAGCTGTGAAATCTGTAGAGTCAGATCAACACGGTTCGGGCTGACAACTCTCAACACATCATCTTTTAAATGTCTTCGCTGGATGGCAAGACGCCTTTGCAAAAAAAGATCCTAGTGTTAAATGTGTTATATAGGGAAATATAGACCTTACTTTTGCTTCAGATTCTGACATCTCTATTGTTACTCAGGATATGTTTTACGTTTCTGTCTAAATTGTTCATTTTATTCTAGCGTTCTTTTAATGATTGTTTTTGCATCACAATATTTTTCACCGTGAAGTTGTAATTTGATGCAAAATGCAAGCAAGGATAATCAGCTGTGTGGGGTTAAGCAGGTCTCACTGGCTATTATTCACAATTTTCTAGTGAGTTGCAGGAACGCTCATTTTGCAAGATTTTCGAACATTAACTCATTCACTGCCAGCGTTTTTGAGCGTTTTTACTGTTTTTTTGAAGAGTCACAGAACATTGTGCTCTATGATCATGTAAACGCCAAAACTACCAAAAGAAAGAGTAGACTCACTTCTTACATCAGGAAGAATCGCCGTATTTCTAGCGTTATCCGATCGTTCACAATCTGGTGCCCAAGCGCTGCTGCAGAAGCATTTATGGTTCGGCGCGTCGTTTTTTTCACAGCAGCGTCCCAAAACAAACTCGTAATCCATTGATTTTCCGCTTCCTGATCACATGATGTGTGACATACACGGATGAAGATCCACTTTAGACACGTGATGTTTGTTCTCACAGTGTGGGGGCTCGCTCCAACGCCCGCCCCGTAAAAAAAGGAAATGACGACTAAAGTCGTCATTGGCAGCGAGCGGTTGGATGTGGCAGGGAATGAGTTAAATAAACTACAAAATTGAAAACTTTTGTGTATTCATCAGCCTATGAATGAGCGTTTCTTATGCTGCACCTTCTGCACTGTATCTGCTCACCCTTTAACTTTGTCCTTTTCTTTTTAATTTATAAATCTAAATTGAATTTGTATGTATTTAATTGTGCTGTCATGTTGATTTTATTGTTCTTGCCAAATAGAAAGCACATTGAACTGCCTCTGTGTATGAAATGTGCTATATAACTAAAGCTGCCTTGCCTTACAAAAAGACAAATTTCCCCTCAAAAAGTCCCGAGTCTTTGTGGGTGTCCCCTGAGTCTACACAAGAGAATCTGACAATCTGAGCTGAGACAAATAAAACCATAAAGGAACACTTGGCAGTTTTGGCTTGTTTTTAGCACCCCCTAGTGTTCGTTAGTGAAACCAAAAGTGAAACTTTTCTCCTCGCTGTGAGTTCGTCTTTTTAACACCTTAATCTAACTCCTGAAATGTCTCCTCAGCCTTCATTAGTGTCTACAGGAGCGGTTCATCACTAAATCAAACAAATCAGCTGTGTTCATGGAGGAAACATGCTGGAAGCAGACTGCAGCGCCAGGCATGTCAGCTCTATTTTCTAAGTCCAACAGGGACTGGTACGCTACTCTGAAGTTGCAAATGCGGTATTCTGGCTACAGAGGGCGGTGGGGGTCTGAGTGACATTTCATTCACCTTGTAAAAGGTAATTTTAGCACATACTGGCTGAAGAAAATGATTTAAAAATATGAAAAAGTTACATAGTATGGCTTTAACTAAGAGTTTGTGACAAAATTGCAACGAGTATTCACATGCCATTTACAGAAATGTACTAATGTCTCAGATTATTCATAATTATATGTGTGCAAAAGTGTTATAACTACCAATTCAGAGGGATTCCAACTTTTAAAAAATTGCATAATTTCTTGCAATTTTGTGTCCAACTCATTCTCAGTATTTTACTGCAATGTCTTTAAGATGCTTCATCAAAACACCCTCATCCATCTACTCATTTCCAGCTTAATTCAAGGTCAGTTTGTGGAGACAACTGGTCCAGGAGAGAAACCTAGACACTCCTCTCCCCAGTGACACCTTCCAGTTCCACTTGGGGAATTCAGAGGTTTTGTCAAGCTAGAGAGGATTTATAATCCCTCCAGAGACTTCAGGGTCTGCTCCAGGGTCTTCTCCCACTGGGATGTGGTCAAAAAACCTTCAGTTGTCCAAACCAAATTAGCTGACTCCTTTTGAAGAGGTGGAGCAGCAGTTTTACTTAGAGCTTCCCCTGAATGATGGAGCTCCTCACCTCTTTTTCCAAGGCTGAGTCTGACTACGTAAGAGAGGAATCTTGTTTCAGCCATTTGAATTCAATTCAGTTGAGTTTATTTATGTAGCGCCAAATCATGACAAGTTATCTCAAGGCAAGTTAATTATGCAAATATGTGACTTTACAGCAATCTTCATTATTAAGCAAGTATGTAGCGACAGTGGAGAGGAAAACTCAAGCAGGGGTAGGGAACCCTGGTCCTGGAGAGCCGCTATCCAGCACGTTTTAGAGGTTCCCCGCTTCAACACACCTGATTTTAATCAGCAGGTGATTAACAGGCTTCTGTCGAGCCTGATGAGCTGCTGAACAGGTGAATCAACTGTGTTGAAACAGGGAAACCTCTAAAACGTGCTGGATAGCGGCTCATGCAGGACCAGGGTTCCCTACCCCTGCTTACCGGAACCTGGCTCAGTACGAGCAGTCATCTGCTGCGGCTCACGGGGGGTTTGAGAAGACAGAGCAGACACACATAAACACACATGAAATATCACTTTTTAAGCCATGATCATAGGAGATGGTTGGAACACAGACAGTCCAGTAAACTGGCCAAAGCCCCGATCCATCAGTCACCAACAAGACACGATGCTCGAACTCTTCTTTTGAAGCCAAAGACCCACTTTTTTCTTGCCAGTTATGCAAAATAAAAAGGGATTTAACAGAATTTGCTCAGAATGTAATATTAACAATTATGTTTGTGTCAGTCTTCCTTTTTAATCTTATATTATAAAGAATATGACATTGCAACACATAGGGGGAACTCTGAAACTTTTTGCTAATGCTGATCTGAGTTTTTAGCCACTTATGGGGATAAAATGTCATGGGCTTGTGAAGTGTGAATTATTTAGTACACCCATGCGACTACATGCTGTTTTCTGGATTGTTGACATGGCATTATGGAGTAAAATCTCAATAGTCCTTACGGAAATTTTGAAATATTCAACAAAAACACTGTTATTGAACAGAACATCTTCCCTCTCAGGCTTTTTGTCCCTGCGCTTTAATAAAGTTGCCTCAGGGTAACAAGCCCCAGTCCTAGAGAAAATTGTACCATCTAGAAGAATTTAATGAAACATATATTTGATGCTAAATTATTAAAGTTAAAAGCTAGGAACATATGACGCCGCTTAACATCCTGGCAACACTGACACATTTCACCCGTTTGAAACGGGCTTTTATTTAGACAGATGCATGGTACGTGCTTAAAGCTTTCTTTTTTCTTGTAAACGTCTGTCTGTCTTGTTGGAGCTTTCCAAAAAGACAGCATATTTCCACAGCAGGATCAAACTACAGCAGAGCAGAGAAAAGCCATCTGCACCAAGAATTGCCTTGAGTCAAACATCTTGAGCAGCAAATGGGGAAGGTGCTCCTCTGTGATGCCTGTGGAGCTTCAGCAATATGTCCCCTTTCTCTTCTCACAATAACTCTGTCCATTTAGTCCTCTGAGTGATCACAGCTTTAATGAACTGAGTGTTCCAGCCTCAGCATTGCTCCACAAATCTATTATAGCATTACCACTATGAGGTAATCCGTCAGTGTCTCCATACTTTTACATTTTAGCTGAAAATGTTGAATAATTACTTTCACACAAAACACACTATCGTGTGGGCTTTGCATAATGGAGCACGGCGCTAAGAAATATTTTTGTTCATATTGTAATTAGGACAAACATGCCTTCTTTTGTAAAGGGAGCGTTATTCCAGGCCCTGCTCTGTCTTAGCTTTGCATTCATGAGAAACATGACCTCAAAAATGAACCCTCAATAATCAGAGGAATATAGTTTTTCATTTCTTTAGATTTCTTCTCTCTCGCTCTCTTTCTTTTTTTTATATAAAAAAATCTCTGACACCATCTAATTCAAATGCTGGTCAATAAAAAGGGCCCGGTGATGCTTCTGAATGCATAGGGCAAGATGGAAGTGCCAATAAAAAAACAAGCTTTGATTCAAAAGTTCCTTAAGAAGCCGGTTCTGTCAATCCACCGCCCCAAAAAGCAAATGTTACCGCTCTGTCTGAGGAATTAATAATCGCTCCCCGCTCAAATATTTTCTCATTTTCTCTCCTGCATGGGCCACTGTTTCATTTCTATGGCAAGCACGAGCTGCCATTTGCAGACTTTGAGAGTAAATGTTAATTTGCCCCGTGTGCATTTGTGAGCCATACGATTGGGAGCTGGTGGTAAAGAGAGGGCGGCCCGGCTTGAGTATTTACATAAGGTAATGCAATTGAGTTGTTCTCATAGATTTATCAATTCTCTTAAAATTCCTCTGGTGAGGCGCGCTATGAGCTGTGCGGTGGTGTGTGAAGCAGCGCACACATTTGCCAGTGATCACAACAAAACTGTTGCCTTACATTCTGCAGGTGGGATATGTAAAACATGGTTTAGACTTTATACCTTACATATTATGTTAAATTCTCACAGGATCTTCATGTTTTAGATTGCAGATGGCGTACTGCAAGTACAGAAAGCTTTACGAACCTACGAAGCAGATGTCCCCACGACCCTGCTGAGGAATAAGCGGTAAAGAAAATGAGCGCGAGTGAAGCAGGTGTTGCTAAATTGTTTTGTCATCTGTTAAAAATCTATATTGCTGTGAAACTTGTTTAAGTGAAACAATCAACCATTATGTTGCATTTGGATCTGCTTACATATTCACCAGCTATGCTCAACTTCTTTTAATTATTGTCTGTTGGAAAACCATGGGTGATAAGAATTTGGGCGTGTGTGTGTGTGTGTGTGTGCTTGTCTATACATCAAACTGAGGACTAATTACAAGCTTTTCACTCATAAAGTGAGGACATTTAGCCCTTTTCTCACTTTGGTACAATGTTACCGTTAGTTTTAGAAGTATGGTGTGAATACGGTATTCTACAGTTGACGTCACCATGCAAGGGCTTCTGGGTAGGGTCATACATATAAACCGCATTTGACAATAGAAAATATAGTTTCAGAGCGCTTTGACATCAATGTGAAGGTATAAAATGGAGAAAGTCGTGTTGATGGAAAAAGACATACCAGAGGTTTTTCTTGATGGCGACCCTGCTAATTATCGATCACCAGAACTGAAGCGCTAGCTCAAATGAAAGTGAAAGTAAAAACTAACCCCCGCTAGCAGCGCTGTTGTTTTAAACGCCATTATTCCCATCACTGCTCCTTCTTGAGTAATATAAAAATAAGTTCATTACTCAGTGCTCAAGTAACATTTTCTCAAGGTAGTTTTTTAATTGTCAGGTTATCGTTTGTGTTCCTACTTTTTATATTCCACTCACCTCTGGTCAAAAGCCTTTTTCGTGGACGTTTGGGCGGACATGCTGTTTGGACCAGACGTTCAGCTGGACCTCTGCCTCCTTGTTAACTCTCCTCCGTTAACACCGCTGCCTCCTGGATAACTCCACGTCTGAGAGCGTCGCTAGGACAGGAGGCTGGTCATTCTTGGATGTAGGACTTTTCCCTCCGGGAAGATGTAAGGAACAAATATACGTGCTTGTCTTACAGTTAAAATCCACTCGTCCACATAAAAACTACCACCACTTTGCTTCTTCTGCCTTTAGCTTAGCCCGTGTCGCTTTCCAGCTGTTTCATGTGGTCACAGACGTTACCCGACTTTGGAAAAGGAATGAAAAAAAGTCCTCTCCAACATCCGATCTGGGCATCTAGAGTCCGATTAGCACCTCCCCCAGCAGCAGTGCTTAGTTCCTTGCTGTTTGAAAACCTTTAGGAGACGAAAAAACAACTTTAGCCAGATGGAGCAACTCAGACCCATAGGAATCCACTATAAATGCCCGCTTGCTTGTATGATCCTGCGTCCCAGAGTGCTTTGCGACGTTACGTCACGATCTATTTTTAGCTACTGTAAAAAACCCTATTAAGTTGTTAGTTAAGGTTAGGGTTAGGAATAGACTGGTTAGGGTTTGGCACAATAAAAATCAACAATAGTCCTCACAGCAAATGTAAGACAAGAATGTGTGTGTGTGTGTGTGTTTCTCTGTTTGCAAAACGTTTCATAAACACATGTTTGGATTGCATAAAACATAATCACCAATTGTACGTCTACAACTGATCAACATCTGGAAACATCAATACAATGAGCCAGTTTTAGGAATGTTGAGCTACAGTTTGGCGTTTAGTGACTTTGAGTCATTTACAATATATACTGTACTTCTATGCATTGTTGACAGCAGTTAAATTAAATCAGATACTTCTTATTCATCATGAAGTATAACATAGACTGTACACAACCCAACATTTAAGATTTGATCCAAATTGCTATAAAACTATTCTGATCATATGAGTTTTGTATGAAAAGAGCAGGTGATAAATGGTTTATTCATTTGGATCATTCAATGAAAATGACGTTTGGTAGAACAATGGTGTAAAAGCAGATCAAGTCAATATAATCAAAAATAATTCATCACACAGTTTAGCTACTGAGAGCCAACACAGCATCTGATTGATGAGTTGATGCATTATGCATTCATGATCTGTCAGAAATTCCTATAAGATTTAAATGATTCTAAAGAAAAAAAACTTTGCAATTCATCTGTAAATTGGAAGAGAGTGAAATGCTGCAGCAAAAGATAAGAAAATTCATACTTTGCTGATTTTTCTTATTTAAATAAATTCGAGCCTGAGAAAGCGAACGTTTTTTCATTTGCATGTAATTTATTCCATCGTAAAGAAATGTGTGCAGGTCAAGAAACACTTGCTGAAATCTAAACCTTCCTGGCCGATAAATATATTTTCTGCAGCTTTATTCTGCTCCGTCTTCTTTCCTTAGCATGTGGAGGTAGTGGAACTTGACTTTACAGACACACCACTGTAGCGCATTAGAAACGGACATTTCCAAAGGTCGATGTGATTGATTTTAAACTTGGGCAGCATATTTTTTTCTACGCAGAAGGAATGGTTGTCTCATCTAAAACTAAATGGTTTTACACAGGAGAGGAGGAAAGGGGAAGGAAGGAGAGAGGAAAAGCAGGTCAGTTGTTGACACGGACAAATGAGGAAACAGCAGAATAGCATGCGCTGTAGTGACCCAGATAGGACTCCGGGCTAGAAATAAAATGTGAGATGATATGTTATTATATTATGTTATATTATATTGTATTATTATAATTTGTACTATTGTTATGTATGCACTTTTACTTCAGGTCTACCTTATATGCTCACATTTCCATGTGGAAACAATGACAAGACAGAAAACCCAAAAACTCAAAGGTAACACGTTAACATCGAGACTTTTGCTCATTTTGATCACTTTGTTCACTGCCAAGCTCCCCCCAGATGTTTCTGCCACATGGGGGTGCTGTTGGACCACTGACTGTGTGCGCTATCAACAGATTATCTGCTGCACACACTGCCTCCTTTTAGTCCCACACTGTCTCGTTTCACTCCCTCCCGCTTTGACTTATAACATCCCCTGCACTCTCACGCCTGCTCTTCTTCCTTAACATAATGGGAGATGAGGTGAAGTGTTATGGCAAATTAAGTAAAATTAAGACAAGGGAACAGCTCTACTCACCTACATCGTGCATGACTTTTATTGCACGGCTCCTGACAGAGCCCTGTCTGTTCTGCCCTTGGAGATGGGTGTTGATGACAGACTGCAGACCATGAAAGGAGTGGGAGTGTTGCATTCAGTGGAGGTGGAGGTGCTTGCACAACACATTATCATTCACCCTCTATGGCTTGTTTTGTTCTCCTTCCCTTTTTACACTTTGCTATTTTTTTTCTTACCCCCCCCCCCCCCC
>SSNS01000038.1:3067464-3099521 GCA_006937985.1 Aphyosemion australe
CTTTTTTTTTTTTTTTTCCATATCTGTTCTTTTGGCTGCGTGCCTCCCCACCCCTCCTCTTTCGCCTTTGTCCTTCCAGTTCCCTGTCTCTCCCAGTCCTCTGAACGGGTCTTGTCATTTGCTGAAATCTTGAAGTCTTCTCCATCTCTCCTTCTTCCTCCCAATTCAGCTGTTATCTGTACCGCCACCTTCTTACCAACGTCTACCTTTTCCTCATTCTGCCAACCACTCCGCATGGCACCTGTCTAATTCTCCTTGTACCCACTCTGTGATGCCACTCATAGCTTGCTCCTTCACCCTCCCCTTTCCTCCTTCTTTGGCTCTCTCTGCCATGGCAGTCTGACAATTGTTGGAGCACACACTGCTGAGCAGTTATCACCGGCTCACAGATGTGTGTGTGTGTGTGTGTGTGTGTGTGTGTGTGTGCTTGGTAATAACAGAAATGGAAGGCGTATAGGTGAGCATATGTGTCAGAGTGTGCATTTTCTTCTGTTTATATTGAGGCGTACAGCTCCTGTGTTCACTAAAACAATACAAACAATGTGCCAGACAGGTTCTATTATAATGGAACTTGCATGGCCCCTCTGCTGTAGTGTAATTTTTTTTTTGTGCAACATTGAAGGGGTAAAATGATGCTGAAAGGCTGCGACTCCTCTCTACGCTCTGCCAAATGTCCCTGATGTTTGGCTGCTCTGGATCCACATAAAAGGCACTAATTTCTTTGTCTTCGAGGATTTTTTTCTCTTTCAAGTTTTGATCCCATCTGGAGGTTAGAAGAAATGAGAAATAAACCTAGGTGGAATCTTTTGTAAATTGAAGGTAGATTTCTCTGTAGTAAGTCCAGGGCGATGCTTTCCTCACCTTATGAGCACAGTGAGAGTTGAGGAGCATGGGTGATGGACCTCAGAAACAGCTTTGGCAAATCATCGCGAGGAGGGTGAATGAATGAGATTTAATTTCTTCTTTTTGTTACTGATTCATAGTCGGTCAGTGTAAAATGAGGCTTTTAGTTTGAATTTTCCCACAAAACTCTGCATTTTCATTTTATCATTTCCTAAAAGTAAACAAAAGTCACCAAACTGATTCCAAACACCATCCTGATCTGCTTTAGGAGAAAATGTTAAAGTTAGCTGAAGGAAAATATCAAACAATTTAATGCTTGAAATGCATTTTTGAAAACTAGACGTAAAAATTCTGTCACCTGCAGTTATGGTTCAATAGTCCAGGTGATCCCAGGCAATTCGGACATTTTCATAACCTTCTATAAGCAGTAAAAGGTGCAAAAAGAAGGGTTTCATTAAAAAACATAGATTAAATGAAATAAGCTCCTGCATTTTTTTTCCTGCAGCTAATGTGGAATTTAAGTCAAATTATCTTTCTTTTATGGCAAACGTTTCTGGTTTTAGGTCAGAAACATCCATGTCTGAAATCATACTTTCTCTGAATATTTTTAAATTATGAGGCAGGTGTTGGTTATCTGCAACAATTTTGTTTTACACCTCAAAGACATGAATAAAAAAATATATACTGGTTAATCGCAGGAGTTGCATTCTAAAAATAACCAGCAATAGGCAAAATGTGAAGAGTAGTCTTATTTTTTACAATTATTATAAAACAGGGGTCCTCAAGTAAATTTGTTCAAGGGCCGGAGTTTTTTCCAGCAGACACCGTGAAACACAGATGTTGTTCTAAAATAAAGTTCAAGTATTATTGTATCTAAATTTATTAAAGCGGCTCTCCAGAGTATTTCTTTTGTCTGATGGCACCATCTAGTGGCTGACAAGCATATCACACCAAGAGTCGGTCGATTCGGTTATTTAAGATGGCGACTGCACGTTTCTTGTTTATGAATGTGCTTCTGTAGCCGACAAACAGCTAAAACACGTTGTTTTACAAGTATTATTCTCATGTCATGTTGTGTTTTCATATATTTATATTTTAAAGACTTACTTGTCCTGTGAAAAGTTCTTAAACTCTGCTTCAGCCGGAATTACCAAAAAGTTACAATCAATGATGTAAGGTCAGTTTCTCAACAGTTTTATTTCCAGCATGTGAGTTGTGCCATGCACTCACTCCAGCGCTGCCTCAGTAGTCTCTCGTCATCACGTTGTAGCCTCACGTTTCCTCCTGTATATAACGACGCAGGAGCGCTGATTACTAATGTGCTCCAGCCGTGGCACAGCGCGCTCCCACTGACAGCCGCTCTCCTCTCCCCCGGCTAACGTGCTCGTCCCAGCGCACCGCCACAATGTTTTAAGGCTGTAAACCCCCTCACTACACACTTTATACACTTTCCTCTCTTGTTTAAACACTTTCAAAGTTCAAACTTTTGGACGCAGAACACAATGTGCTGTTAAAAAGAAGAGCGTGCAAATTGGCACTAAAAAAAACTGCGAGGCCCCAAAAGGTGAACCGTGAATAGCGAGGGACCACTGTATATGACTCATGACACAAGTCCTAGAAGATCAGCATAAATGAAATAAATGTGTAGTTTTACTGTGAATGGTTGTATGATTATCATTTGATGTAGCTTCTGATTTGAACTGAAATGTTTTTCCCAACATGTAAAATTAGTTATGTTCCATTTTGTGTTTTCAATGCAAGACTTTCTCTAAATCGTGTTTTCTAACCTCTTTACGAGAAAGTATCTGAGCAGTTCTATTATTACCCAAAAGAAATTTAGAAGCAGAAAACAGACCTCTTATCAGTCGTGTTACCATTTTTCTATAGTTAGAGAACAAGAGCAAAAGGCTAAGGCAGAGCGGATGCTTCTTGCAGTGGAAAAAAAATGAGCATAGAGTAGTCTTGGGAATAATTGGGATAAAGAACATTAGAGAGGTAGGCCTATGTCTTATTTCCCTCTCTATGCATAACTTACAAATTATCAATGTTTTTATTTTCCTCTTGCCACATATTGGTCGGCGGGCCCAGGAGACCTATTAAAGAACCAAGGGAAGAAAAACACCAGATTTCATCTGATTCCCTGGAGTGTGGAGTCTTGCAATGTTAAGAACACTTACCAGAAAAGTCCATAGCAGCGTAAAAGTTTCAGAGTAGGGTTTTTTCTTCTTCAGAGGTATTGATCCATTTAGCATTTATTCTCTCTAGTGTCTGCAGCAATAACGCAAATTAGAAGGGCCTACGGCAGCTCGTGCACCAGTATGAT
The DNA here is from genome assembly GCA_006937985.1 of Aphyosemion australe. NCBI lineage: Eukaryota > Metazoa > Chordata > Actinopteri > Cyprinodontiformes > Nothobranchiidae > Aphyosemion > Aphyosemion australe. The sequence goes on from SSNS01000038.1 coordinate 3,070,631, forward strand.
TCATGGTGCAACAATGACCAAAAAAAAGAAAAAGTTTGAAAACTCTATAGATGATACTCTGGGTAAAACTCTATAGACCATTTGAGCAGTTCAGAATCCTTAACGTTTCATCTGTGCTAATGAAAACCAACGAACCTGAGTCTGAGGCTATTCCGTTACCACTCAGTATTCCTTGGTCAGCACCTCATGAAAACACAATCTTTGTTGCAGAAAACACTTCAAAGGCAGTGGCCTTAGTCATTCCCTGCACCAACAACAAGATAAAGCTTTTCTATACAATACTGGTAAATTTTCCTACTACTAATAAGGAGAATAATTTGCACAGCACTGTTGTTTTTATCATGTTTCAGCTGGGGGCCTTATGTGTGGAGATTACATGTTCCACCCTCTGCATGCAAACATTTTGTCCGGATGCTCCAGTTTTCTGTTACAGTCCAAAAACATGCATTTTGGGTTAATTGGTGGTTTTAAGGAGTTTGTGCATGGCTGCAATTCTTCCTTGTGGACAAAAATCAGGTTTTCTGCAGACCTGGGCTGATTTCCCCCCATTTTATTTAGATTCTTAATAAACATCCATAGCCAACAAAGCATTTTTTCCTGTTTAGTATAATGAATGTTTCTGTAGTGTTTTGTATTTTATTTGCGTCTTTATAAACATTCTTATTGTTGTAGGTGGTAATCATTTTTAGTTTAATATATTTGGCAGCAGATTTTTTTGAGGAAGTCATGATAATGGATCATCAGAATGGGGCCAAGAGTCCCATCAGCTTCTGTCTGAAACATGTCATAGAGGTTCATGTAAATACTATTGTATAAATCCGTACGCTAATGCATCAGATGGTTATTTACATAGAAGACAATGATTTAAGTGTATGCCTTGTGTTTTTTGTTTGTTCCTGTTCCTCTGCTTATCTGGATCGCAAGGGTAGCAGACCCGGCAGGGAAGCCCAAACAGCCCTTTCCGCAGCAACGTCCACCATCTCCATCCATGAGATGCTAAGGCATTCTCTGCCTCCAGCAGGTCCCGAGTGGTCCCAAGATCCTCCCCTGCATCCTGTTAGCATCCTGACCAAATGTATGAACCACCTGCTTGTGTTGTCTTTAGTTTTAAGGTGGCACCAATTCAGAATGTATTGACCAACTAAAAGATGGCACGTTCAACTGGACCAAACTCCAAAGCAGAGTCCTGCCATCCTAAAACAATCTAATGAACTTTACAGCAGCTCATACAAAGCAGGTACTGAGCAAAACTTTACACCACCGTCAGCTAAACGTGATGAGGGACTTGCCCTCTGCATGCGCTAAAAGTTCAACATTTTGTTGCTGCTGATATTTATGCATAGAAATTCATGTGTATGCAATGTGTAATGCAAAATTGACATTCGTGTAAAGGTTAATGAAAATAAGTTGCACAAATCCCTGAAGTATTGAGATTGAAGCAGTTTAAAGAGGACATTCATGTGTTTTTTCAACAAGTTTGCTGTGGTTTCAAGAATGAATGAACTGCTTGAGTCATTTCCTGTGGGGAAAAGCTTTGGTGCTCCTGTTTCAGGAAGTAGAAGTTAGCAGGAGTGGGCGGCAGAAAAAAGCCTGATCTGGATTTTTACTCATTGATATTCATCCAAATTGGGAAGGAGGGTGTGACCTAGACTAAAACTGTTTTGGAATTTGGTTCAAAGCATCTAATCAACCCGACTGCCACACAATAGAGGCTAACAATGCTAACGACTCATCAGGAGGTAGGGGGGAGGGGTATTCATAGGTAGTTTCGGCTCGTTTAGCAACAATAGATAGCTACAGTTTAGTTCAACCCTCCCATATTCCAGTCAGAATTGACAAAGCTCCTTGGATGAGAAGCAAAACATCTTCAAGAAGCCAAAGAAGTCCAGTTGCCTTCATTTGAACCCCTTTGAATTACCATGATTTGGATGAATGAGAACCTTCACCAGCACACTGATATTCATGTTATGCAAAAATATTGCCTCTGATTGGCTAACAGCAACACAACTCTTCCAGCGCCTCCATTCTTTCTTGGATAAATGATGCGAAGTTGATGTTTTATCTCCACAAATAACACAAACCCAAACGTGTTCTACAGTGTTTTGGAGTTGCTAATGCTAGCGGTTAGCTTCTACTGGGTGAGATACACTCTGCTTTCTACTGGCCGCTAAATCAGCACAGCTTTCCATGGTCATGAGCTGAGATGGGTCCATAAATGCTGGTTTACAGTGTGACATAGATCTGTGTGAGTTTTTCTGACCCGAGCGTTTTCCCGTTTTTTTTTTGGCGGCTAATGCAGGAAATAGGGGTAGAAGGTCATTTTCTCATTCAGCCTGTGTGTGAAACGCAGCGTGACTGATCGTATTTGAAAAAATGTAAACATTTTTCATTGAACCTTTTTTTTAAGATGGCAGCAATACACTTAGGTCTTGGATATGCTCAGATTTAGACATCATCATAAAAGAAACACTGGATTATCTCTGTCAGATGTAAATTATATCGCTCTCAGCAGAGATAGTTCAGAAATTTTTACAATGAGTAGCAGCAGCTTTGGTTTTCCTTTTCAGTCTTTCACACAAGTGTGATTTCTTTGCATTTTTTTATTTTTACACATTAACTAGAAGGAGATTACAAATTGTTAGATGTTACAAGAGCCAAAAAAAAAAAAAAAAACCTGGGAGGAAGGGATGGAATTCAATTCAGAGGAACAATCTTCCAATATACCAGATTGCTAAATCCTCCGAAAATGTAATAAATGTAATAAAATCTTTGGCTACCCACTTCTCACCTTAAGCAGAGCTTGCCATTATGTGATTTTCTTTGTTTTTCGTTCTATTTGTTCCTTTAAAATTAATTCTGTAACATCTTGTCAGTGTGTTTTAAAGTGATTTTATTTTATTGTTTATAGTGTGTTATCTATTCTGTTGGACAAGCTGTTTTCTTTTTGCTTTCAATGCAAAATTACCATTGAAATTATTTATGACTAAATAATTATTTATGACTAATTGCAGAGACTTTAACTTAGATTTTTTTTAATAGGCTGTAAATTTGGGATGCCATAAACATGTTACAGTAAAAAACCATACAATGTTCTATTCTGCTGATTTCAGATACCCCCCAGCAAAGCTTCACAAAAATTCAGCTTTAGAAAAGGCCTAATGAGCTACAGTAACTGAAAACATCTATGTGGGGGTGGTAAAATTCTTTGTTTTCTTTATTTATGTTACTTTTTTCCTTTTGGGGTTTGGTAGCTTACCAGTAAAGCCCATCAGCTTGACCTACAAGTATTAGTTCAAGCTGAAAAGGGATAACAAATGCTTCTGGAGTTTTCCCATGGAACCACTGTGCTAGCCAATTTTACATTGACTTTGTGGAATTATGGAAAAATAATTTTGCAGAACATGTTTGAACACATTTGCTAACAGTTTCCCTTTTTCTATGACCAAGAAAACACATTTACATAACATTCAACATTACAGCTATAGAGGTGGAAATCTGAAACTGTGTGTTGGGAAAATACAGATGTTAAAACACACACAATTGGGATGTGATGTTAGGAAATGTGTGTGTCAGAGGTTGAAAGCAGATGACTGAATTTGTTGCAAGAGAGCATTTTGCCCATAGGATTAAGACTGGATGGCTGGGTTTAAACCTGTCAAAAAGAGCAGACTCAAATCCCTCCTTCACAAACACTTTATGGTTCTCACTTGATGTGCTTGTGAGCATTGGAGGAAGGAGATATTTCTCTTTCATGCCACCTACTTCAGAGACCATTCAGCACATTGACCGGATTGCAGAGGATCTGTTTGGTCCCAACCAAATCTGTGGGATTGGAGTTAATTTTAAGTTTTTTGTTTTTAGGTTTTTACGTTGTTTATTTTAAAATCTGTACATTACACAAAACTAAGGTCCTGTCCACACGTAGCCGGGTATCTCCCAAAACGAAGATATTTCCCTACGATTCAGCCCGTCATCTACACAAAAGCGCAGATTTACGCAACGAAAACAAATCTTTTTAAAAACTCCGACCAAAGTGAAGATTTACGTTTTTTTCCGTTTTAAAGCGGCTGTCCAGAGTTTTCCCCTTTCAGGAATTATGTATGATTTTTCAGAAATCTGTAAAGTGATTGTCTCATCATGTAGTGTGATATAATGTAAGCAATACGTCTTTTTTTTTTTTTTTGCTAAGCCCGGCCCCTGCCCCGTACAGCTCCATGCAACATGAACTGAGCGCCGGTCAGAACTAACCAATAGCGTTAGACTACCGCTTACGTGCTCCAGAGTTAAGAAAGTACCTCGGCTGATGCAGAGTTGATGAACTTTTCACGGACAAGTAAGTCTTTAAAATATAAATATATAAAAACACAACATGACATGAGAATAATAATTGTAAAACCTGTTTTAGCTCTGTTTGTCGGCTACAGAAGCTCATTCATAAACAAGAAACGTGCAGTCGCCATCTTAAAAAAACGAATCGAACGACTCTTGGTGTGATAAACTTGTCAGCCACTAGATGGTGCCATCAGATAAAAAAAATACTCTGGACAACCGCTTTAAGCGTTTCTGTGTGGACAGAAATAACCGGACAGCCCATGTGCGACCTGTGTTTACGCTACAACATGGATGCCCTCAGAGTTGTGCTCGCGTTATCAATCGTCCAAGCGCTTTTTGACGCTTGTTGACTTTATACTCCAAAACTACATTTAAGAGCAATTCTACCTCCTTATCGGTCCACACAAGCGAGCTAGGCGCCATGTTTCATGTTTTGTTGAAGGTGAACAGGAACATAGATATCATATATATTGGACGAATGTCCCTAACGCGGCGGCCATCTTATTTCGGACAGCTGCCCCCTTACGTAACATTGGTGTCAATGGTGCATGTACTATTTAAAAAACTCAACCGATTGTCAAACGGTTTGATTTGTTATAAACGCCAGAGATGTGGCTATGAAGTATGACGGATTTGGCCCGGTAATTTAAAAATGTGCAAGTATGTCGTCTCAAGCCTATGTGTTATAAGGTTTGTAATAATGGAACCCACATGTAAATCCGTTAAGATTTAATTGTAAGCTGTCCGAGGTAAGATGGCCGCCGCGTAGGAAAGCTGTTGACTCCCAGTTAAGGCATCTGGCGATATATATGATGTCTATGAGCAGGAAGACGAAATGGATAGGATTTGGGGGAACTACTGCCACCTACAGGTCTGGCATGGTGCTTAACAATGCACTTATGCAGTTACGTGTGGGTGGAGTTTTTTCTAAAAACGAGGTGGTGTTTTTGGGAGGGCGGATATTCGTTTTTTAAAAAATCCAGCAAGGCCTACATGTGTTTTATGTATTCTTCTCCTACAAATCATTCTAATATCAAAAGTGACAGGAGAATTTTCTCACATTGCATGATGGCAAATGCAAACTTGCCTTATTATTAAAACATTAATGCTGCAATATAACCTTTGGTTCACTCTAAGCTTCATTGAGCCCACAAATAATACTTAGTCAAAAATAGAAAATAATTAACTTGAGCACAGGATTATTTGTGTGTAGCAGTGCTTTCTCTATTTCTATTTTTTTTCTCAGTGTGCCGTTGGTGTGATGGTGAGCGACCAAGGGGGAAATTGGAGAGGGCAAACAACAAAAACAAGAAATCATTTCTGAGGAGAAGCTATTTGAGTAGAATTACAATGTGTTGTTATTTTGCTAAATTATACTCTGTTTGCACAAAGAGCACAACACATGGGAATTGCTTTGTGTATCATGCAAATGTTACCCTGTATATGGTATTCATACATTTTTTGGATACAATTTTGAATATCTTACACACAATTATTGATATCAGTGAAACATTTTATGCAAACACACGTCTGCCATTTACTGAATAATTTATTTTTAGTACCTTTAAAAGAGAAAAACAAAATAACTCAAAATATGCAATGCAGTTTAAATATTATGCTTCTATTTCTGAAAAAGCTAAACTCTTTGATGTTCGAATGATATTTTAAAATCAGATTATGTAATTGAAACCCTTTAAAAATACAATAAAACATGTTTTCTGTTTCTCTGAATGATAAAATTAAAGCCTTAAAACACAATTTACAACAATGATTTGACACATGAGGGAAGTTAATCAACAATCATCACATTTAAACTTTTGAAGACTATAAAACTCAATTTAGCTCATTTCCTGAAACGGTAATCAGAATGACGAGGATTTGCTGCTGCAAAGTATCATGGTCTGTCTGTGCAGAGTTGTCAACTCTTTAATTAAGAGTTGTCAGTATGGGCATCACAGAGCAACCATGAGGGATGTGGGTGTTGTAACACCCTCACTGCTGCGGAAATATAATTCCAGCCCATCTCCTTTTTAATTAGATCAGAAAACCGAAGAAAATGTTTTTCTTTCTTTCAGTGAGCGAGAAAATCTTTGTTTTTGCTTTTAGTTAAAGACCAAGTTCACTGAAAAACAGTTTCTTTACTTGGTATTTTTAAAATACGATCGGTCACTCAGAGTTTAAAATGCAGGCTAAATGTGAAAATAGTCTTCTACCCCTATTTCCTGCATTAGACGCACATAGAAAATAGACGGGAGACAACATTCATGGACTCATCCATTTTGACTCGCGACAGGGAAGGCTGTTATTGATTTAGCGTCCAGGAGCGAGCAGAGCATGTTTCAGCTAGTAGAAGCTAACCGTTAGCGTTAGCAAGTCCTCAACACACAAAACTCCTTCATTCTTGTGTTATTTGTGGAGATAAAACATCACTGCATTACTGTTAGCCAATCAGAGGCAAGATGTCTGAATATCAGGAAATAAAACTCTGAATCCTGCCGTCTTCAGCTTCGCACTCCTCTCGCTCACTTCTAGTTCCTGAAACAGGAGCGCAAGAGCTTTTTTCCTGCATAGATCGACTCACAAGGCATTTATTTTTACTTGAGACCACTGCAAAAGTGTTGAAAACATTAGTGAACTTGGTCTTTAAAAACATAAATCTGAACTAAATTAGCAAAACATGCTAATGGCATGGACAAAAACTGGGAGGACTGATGAACATCGTGGATTTAGACTGTTGTAAACCAAACTGCACGTTTTGTTTTTGCTCTTACTTAGTGTTTTAATTGTGCATAATATGTTTGCTGTGAACCTTACTGTCCTGGATCAACATGTTGATGAAAAATAGTTTTAAATAGATAAAAACTCACATAACAGCTTTCTGTAAACAAAAGAAAATTAACATTTTAAAAGCCTTCAAATTAGCAGATCGAGTCAGTGTGTAGAAATCTCTACATAGAAAAGCTACTGATTTTTTCTCCAGTGTCTTTTTGTTAGGAATCCCAAGAAACACAAAGTCAAAGCATTTTTCACTTAGAAAATCTCAGATATCACCTTTTTTTTCTTTGATTTCTCTTCTATTTGATCCAAATTTCATCTTCTGATAGAAAACAAATGAGTAAGTTCCAGGTTCAAAGTGACTTTAGTGGTCTTAATCATCTAGAACTGCTGGTACTTGGATATGATGAAAGACCAATCTCCCCTGATGAAATCACCTTGACTTTAAACCAGAGATGGTCCCTTGTTTTCTGATGGGAATAATTCCCACTAAACCATTTAGGAGCATTGAGATCACTCATGAGCTGCACACGTCCCCTAACAAGAACTTTGGCAGAATTAAACAAATGTAAAAGCTTTGGTTATTTTAAATGCACAAGTAATTTTTGTGTAAATCGGCGAATCTTCAACCATTTGAATGGTAGGAATCTAAAACTTCCTGGGAAGGGGAATGTTATAGAAGCAGGATGGAAATCAGTTTATGTGGAAAGTTTTCCAAAGGGAGTTTCTCTTTACATCAAGGCTCATGTTTGGGTCACAGCACTGAAGAACTTTAAACTTGTAGACCCAACATTTATTTTGATGAATTGTTCCTCTAATTGCATTTATTAATAGTAATATATTTGTTTGTGGTAGCAACAAATAAATCTTTAGAATGTATTGTTCTTTTCACGTTCAAAGTTGAAATAATGATACATAGAAGCCATGATGGTTACCCTGCATGTTCCTTGAGGATAAAATTAAATGAAATTGAAAAATTGTTAATTGCATATTCGTTTCTTCAACATCAGAATCTTGGTAAAGACGATACAACGTGACATCTTTTCCTTAGAGATCGGCTCAGTCTGTGCAGCTGCTTGAACCAACTTGTTTAATTAAAGTAAAACGTTGAAAGTCAGTGAGTCTGCACAGTGAGATGTGGTTACTATATTTTTCTGTCTGTTAGCAGCTTGCATTTTGATCAGATCAAAGAAGTGATTTAACCTCTTCTATTCGTCTTTAAGGCTGGAAACAATACTGGTTACTGACAAATGAAGGCATTTAAATAAAAACATTATTTCTGTATTTGTGTTTAACAGAATTTCAGGTAACTTGGTCTGGTTGTTTCACCACTAGCATAGTCCCATAAAAAAACAACAACTTTGGCTCTAATATAGGTTGGGGTGTGTGATCATATAAAGAGTAACACAGGCCTCCAATGTTGCCAACTTAGTGACTTTGTCATAACATTTAATATTCAGACTTTTCATAAAAGCCTCTAGCAACAACTTTTGACCTTTTCTCATGCTACTGGAGATTTCTGGAAACTTGCATGTATAAATCTTACTCATAGCTATATGTAACTGGTGCTTCTATGGGAAGCTCCCCCACCCCAAAGCACATGCAGGGAGCCCAGTCATCCTGCAGCAGCCCTCTTCTTGCAGCTGTACTTACCCACTGTGCAAAGACCTAGTTAGGACGTCCTACAGATGTGGTCTAGACCGACGGACTCAATATAGACATGAACTGTACATCCATGTGACATTGACTGTTTGCAGGGTGGAGCAGGAAATATTTATTCCACTGCAAATGAACCAAACACATGTGAAGCCGGATCCTGCCCTCTCTAAAAAAAATGGCAAGTCATTTTGCAAGAGTTCCTTTTTAAGTGAATTTTACAGAACTCAGGCCTTATAACAATTAAAATTGAGTCATAAAAAACCACAAGAATCAAGAAAAGAAAGTTTAGGGTGTTTCTTTAACAAAATATCTCTCCTATGAAAAAAGAATGGAAAAGAAAATTCCTCCATTGTCCCTCAGTGGGGAAACGTTGGTGTAACTGCAGCAAAGTAGATTCACAAGAATAAAGGATAAATTGATGTTCGATGAATAAAAATATATATGTGCATATAAGTACATATAAGAGACTGAATTGAATTTACTACATTGAAAGGGAATGAGATATGAATGGGTGCAACAACAGAAACTGTGGAAATAAAAAGCAGCAGCAGTAGTGCAAAAGTTGTGTTCACTGGGTCTGCTGGGCTATTCCTCTTTCTTACAATATCCATTACAACATGGCTACATTTGCAAAAGAGAAGATGACTTCAGGTAACAAAATGTAGGAATCAATCATTATATGCTAAAACAGCAGCAGGATACTTGGAGTCATTGTAAACAAATAAATAAATAAAATATCGTAGTCAGTTTGGTAAAAATCTATGAGGCCTTTAGGGGAAACCTTTTCATGCACACAATACTACTGGGACGGCACCAGAAAGCATCTTGTGTTACAAGAAACTGATTTTAATGTTTCTTTTTTCCCCTTAGAGGCTCAGTAAAAAATTGAGGAACCTTTGTCAAGTAATACCGAACTGGACGGTGCTTTAGGATGAGAGGAGGGCTGACAGATGAGTCCCAGAAAAATTAAACTCTCCATTTTGTGGGCACACACACTTCTAGTGAACTTGGCACATCATTTTTATTATTAACCTCAGTTTGACCATTTAGTTGGGCTCAGAGTGAAACTGCACCTTTTGGGACAGCCAAGGTTGTCCAATGTTTTCAGTGATTTCAGCATTTCTGCTATTGACGTAGATCATGTGCTCCCTTGGCAATAAGAATACAATAAAGGAGCTGTTGCCTTAACTCAGATAATTGGCATAACAGGACTCACCTCCTCATGAACTTGCTCCAGATCGATTTTCTCCATTGTTATGATCATGTTCAGATGGGTATTGTCACAACAAAGAGGTCAGATGTATATATATTGTGACTTTCCATTTATTATGAATTGTTGCTCTGGAGCCCTGCTGTCGAAATAGCTATTGATTAGAAGGGGCTGTTGGTAGCTTGGTTTGATTAGTCATGTGAGGACTTACCTGTGCTGGATCGATGTGGCCCCAAAGATGGGATCTGCACACATGCTTATTACTGTTGATGGAGGCACACACACCCAGAAAGGTACACAGACACAAACAACCATAGGAACTGAGAAATATTTACAAAAAATGTCACATTTGAAAGTTTTCAGTTTATTGCATTTGCATTTTATTTTGATAAAAATGCTATAAAACACAATGAAGTAAGTAAAAATTTATTGGCATGGTTTATAATAATAATACAACATCTACTGTATGCTAGGGGCGTGCAAAGCAGCCAGTATTTGTATCTGTATTTGTTGAGGGGGGAAAGTATTTGTATGTGTATATGTATTCAAGTAAAACTCAAAATAGGTGTAGAAATCCATTGTTTTTCCGTTATAACATAAATTAGAAGTGTAACACAAAAAAATGAATTTTTACACCTATTTTGGTTTTCACTTAGTCTGGCCTGGTCTGTTCTACACAGAGGACTAGTCTGGATACTTAGAGGCAGCAAGCACCATGAGGGGCGGGACTAGCAAGCTCAAAAATAACCAATCGGAAAAAAGGCGGAAATGACAACTTATCATGCAACGCTGTAGTTTTTAGCTGTAGTCAAAGATGGCGGCAAAGGAGCACTGCTAACAATCTCCCTCTCTCTGTTCATGCCGAGCTCCACTGCAGTTAACCCCATTAGAGCAAGTAAAGGTGAGTTGGGTAAGCACCTTCCTCAGTAGAAATGAATGCACTGGAGACCCATCTAAGATGGCGGCCGGCCACTACGACAGCGCCAGTCCACGAGGGGGCTTTTGATTAAAAGTTTCTCTTGTTCTTGAATACAAATATTTTTTGAAGTATTTGTTCAAAATAAGTATTCGTAAAAAAACACGTTATTTGTGCCTTTCGGAATACCGTATTTGAGTTTGGCTCCACCCCTACTCTCAAGTAATTTGCAATTAACAACTAAGAAATCTCTTACAATTTATCTTGATGGTAAAACTCCAAGTTGCTATAAACTCCAACAAATACTTAATTTGTCACAAATGACAAATCTGACAAACCTGACAAGTAAACAACAATGCAACACACACGCACTATTATCTGTGTAGGTTGCTATGTTTTTGCTAATTTCTCTGAATGCAGACTAATGGCACTGCGTGGACAGCAGTGGCATTCCAGACAGTCTCCTCATCAAATGCAAATGTGCACGCTTGCTTAATTGTTTTAACCTAAAGAAATGAAGATAAAAACCCGCCTAAATTAGCAGGCACACAGAGGCTTGTTGTGATGTGCGTGGCAATAATCAAGGCCGCCTCCTCCTTCTCAGTAAGTGACATCAAACATCCCACTGCAGCCTGAAAATGAGGGTCCATCAACCAGGCATTACATTTCACAACTAAAACATTGTTCACTAAAATAAGAAGCAATAAATTTGGGTTTCAGTCTGGATGTACGGGCTTATGTGTGGATGTGAAGGCATGAAATCTGTGCGTTAGTATCGGGGCTCAGAAGAACACGGTCTGATACTGTAGGCTGGGGAAAAAAAACAATTCCTATGCCGTTGAATGCCTGGAGGTCAACGTATGAAAATGTGGCACCTCATTGTGAGTGTGTGTTTCTCTTTCTAAATATGTGCTCTTTTTGTGGTGAATCCAGATGATAAAATGGCACACAGAGCAGCAGGTGAGCCTACTCCCACCTGAGAACCCTGCGGTGAGGTTCCAGATTTGGCAGAAGAAGAGCAGGAGGCCTTATCAAAAGCCCAGGGAGCTACAAAAACCTCAGCTGCACAAAGGACTCCTCGGAGAGTGGAGAATCTCTCATTTAAAGAGAAGCTTGCTGCATCTGTTTTCTCTGTTTGTTCTAATTCCACACAGCTGATGCGCTAACTGCATTTTTTGCAATGAAAAGAATAAAAAAGAATCAAAACAGGAAAACAGAGCTTCCCTAATTCGCTGTAGGTCTGTCTAGCCTTTCATGATGTCGCAAATACACTACACAGATAAGGAGCAAGAAAAATCTTATACAAATACTTACGCGTATGCGCTGTTTATGCTAATCCTTTGTAGTACTCTAAGATGATGGATCTTTGTGGTGCCTAAATCTGTGGTTCCACATAGCCTTTTGCTCTGGTGCATAATGAAAAGCTCAATTTTACCAAATGAACTCTTTTCAAAAACATTTTGAGAATAAGAAAACTAGAGAAAAATCAAAAGTTCAGGACACATGTTATTTCTTTGAATTCCCTCTCCATTGTTGGACTGCAAGGGCTTTGGAAAATGTTCTAATCCAATAGATAGGGTTATGAAAAGTACGATGAGAGCACATAGCATTCCACACAGCTATGCTTTTAATCCTTAGGGTATTATTCACCCCACGCTGAAAAAGGAACGCTACATCATCCTGAACAGATGTGAGAAGAAACTTAAAATTAAACTGTCATTGTAGGCCATCAAAGTGTTTGTGCTTATCTCATTCACTGCCAGCATTTTTGAGCGTTTTTACTGTTTTTTGAAGAGTCACAGAACATTGTGCTCTATGATGATGTAAACGCCAAAACTACCAAAAGAAAGAGTAGACTCACTTCTTACATCAGGAAGAATCGGCGTATTTCTAGCGTTATCCGTTCGTTCACAATCTGGTGCCCAAGCGCTGCTGCAGAAGCATTTCCGGTTCGGTGCATCGTTTTTTTCACAGCAGCGTCCCAAAACAAACTCGTAATCCATTGATTTTCCGCTTCCTGATCACGTGATGTGTGACATACATGGCTGAAGATCCGCTTTAGAGACGTGATGTTTGTTCTCATGGTGCGGGGGCTCGTTCCGACGCCTGCCCCGTCGTCATTGGCAGCGAGCGGTTGGATGTGAAAAGACGACTCTAGTCGTCAATGGCAGTGAATGAGTTAAACTAGTGCTGTCATGAAATTACATTTTTTTTAGATTAATTAATCATGACCTGTAATTAATTAATCTAATTAATCTCTTTTTTAATCTCACCTACTAATGGCTGAGAAAATCCCTCATTTTGATGGGTTTTTACTTAAATTCATTACATTATTGTGGCAGACTAAAAGATTAACATATAACAGAAAACTGGCTTTATAAAGTCATTTAATGTTTAACAGACTTCTAAACTTTCCTTTGACATCACCAAGGTGGAATAATACTGTGCTCTTTTTTCAGTCTTGAATAATTAGAAATTAAAAATAAAACATGGGGTCCGTATAGAATAATCTAAGTTAACACATCAAGGAACACTTTTTTTGAGCAATGCAAATAGTGATGACAGAACTTGTTACTAAAACATTTATCTGAAATTAAAATAGACCTGTTATTACAGTGCTGTAAGTTAGCATATCAAAACTGACAGTTTATCACAAACTATTACGCTTTTTTACAAAATCTGACATGTGGTATGGCATGATAGTTAAATATAAATATAATTACATAAAATAAATTAAAAAATCCCAACAGGAAGGCTAAAAAAGTCCCAGTAAAGTTATAGATTAAAAATTAGATTAACACGATTAAAAAAATAGTGCACTAATTGTGGCTGTGATTAATTAATCTCAATTAATGCGATAATTTGACACCCCTAGTTTAAATGTGTGCTCACGGCAATTATTCTGTGAATTGTTAAAAAACAAAAGAGCTCTTCCATGAGACAAACTGCCTAATGGCAATCAGGAAGACAAATATTTGAAATATATTTTTTTGTGCTTGGACTTTGTCATGGAGTGGTTATATATTTCATCACTTATTCATTTGTTTTTCTTGTCCGCTTTATCCTGTTCAGGGTCGTCAAGGGAGAGCTGGAGTCTGTCCCAAATGTCATGAGATGAGTGGCCAGTCCATCATGGATTTTTTTTTTTTCTCTTTCGTATTTTTAACTTTCAAACAAATGGCCACCCTCTCCTTTGAAGTGCTGCATATTTTGTCCTTCCCTGCATTGGAATATACACTCTGTATCTTCTTGGCAACTCTTGACGCAAAGCACAACACCCAAGGTCAGTTTGGTCTCCCTGGCAACTGTAATACGTTTGGCGCATTGTCAGGCTATTTAATCAAGTCCGGCTCTATGTTTGTCAGATGGACATGGACGTTCCTTTTATCTCGAAAACTGCTGAGTGAGGCAGGCGCCCCTCCCAAATTTGAAGTGGAAAAGATGTGTCTTGAGAGGGCGTGAGGGAGAAAGTGAGAACGAGATAAAGTGTACGGGGATCTTGTGGAGAATCAGTATAGTGTGGCTGTTCAAAGTCCTTGATGATGCCTTTGTATTGATCAGACTGTACCACGGTCACCCGCGGTAAATCTATTCACAAATAGGGCAGCAGGAATATATACAGAAACATTCCGTCAACTGATTTTCAATCCACTTAACCTCTCCCCTTCTCATTCGAACAATAACAGGGCAAGAGAAGGAGACTGAAACACAACGGATGGAAGAGGAGTAATTTTGCATCTTGCCTGTTGACAGTCAAGCATGTTGTTATCATTGTGCACTGCCCTCTAGTTTATCTCCCTCTGGAAGATAGCGGCTTGCTTCTCGTGACTATAGGGCCAGACAACCAATTATCTATATGCCCTCTATCAGATGTGATTTATATCACTAGTCTGTCCCAACTCTGCTGTCCCCTCTGCCTGTGATCAATCACAGCACAAACACAAAACATGCCTTTAACTAAACAAATAGTTAATGTCCTAAATTGACTGCTGCGAAAATTGCAGAAATTAATTGGATTGGTCCTTCACGAAACCAAACTAAATTAAGAAAAAGGCTGAAAAATAAAGTGAGCTCTGAGCATTACAAGTGAAAAAGCTTCTAATTAAACGATTTGCCCTTTAGTAAAAGATAGGTGGAGATTTTCAGTCATTATTTTTTAGCAACTACACAGAAACGCACGTTGAAAAAAACAAAACCAGTGTTGTAATAAGTAATGGTAAAGTCCAAAACCATTTTTATCACATGAGTTATTGGCAAGGACTGGATAATCTGTTTTACACATGTTTGGAGTTGCAGTTTTACCACATAGCAAACTATTATAGATGGCTTGTGTTAGTAATGTTTTCATAGTAGTAAATGAATGTTTGGAGAAACTGTACCTGGGCAGATAATTCAGGATGAAGGACTCAGTCCTCCTTCTCTCCAGCAACACTTTCCAAGTCTTCCAAGCAAAACCTTCAGAAGTGGGCGACCAGAAGGCATCCTGCCTCCAAACACTTGAACTGACTCCTTGTGCTGCAAAAGAGCAGTCGTGCTTCTCGGCGCTCCTCCTGGATAATGAAACGCTCACCTTTCCTTTGAGTCTATGCGGGAAACTCATTGCTGCCACTTGAATCCAGAAGATCCAAAAACTTATGATCACTTTCTGAGGGTAAATCAGGAACTTTGCCATTAGGCCGACCATTTTTACCAACATAGACTGGAGCAAAAACCTCAACACTGCTAATCAATGATCCTGTGGTCTCTTTCTTACTCCATCCTACATCAATTATGAACAAGATACCAAGATACTTGAATTGATCTGCTTCAGACAAAGACTCACCCCTAAATAATGCAAGATTTCCACTTTTTCTGCGTGGCCTTGGATTTGGAACAGTTGACTATCATGGCTTCACACAGGAGTGGAACACTTGTTTAATCACTACATTTGCAGTGGTCTCTAGTAGGAATGAATGCTTTATAAGTTGTACTCTGGGGAAGAAAAACACTGGTGCACCTAAAAGTTGCTCACATCACAGCTGAGCTTCAGACAGGTTTTGGCATAGACATGTATATAAACACTAGATGGCGAAAGCGGGAGTCGAGGGCGTAGCTAAACGACGGCCATCTTACTTCGGACAGCAGACGCTCCGCTCTCAATGGAAGGTGAGGCTCGATGAAATATTAATGGATTTACAAGCGGTTTTCATTATTACAATCCTTATAACACAAAGGCTTGAGACGACATATTTGCACATTTTTTAATTAACGGGCCAAATCTGTCAAATATCACAGTCACATCTCTGGTGTTTATAACAAATCAAACCGTTTGAAAATCGGTTGAAAATTGAGCAAGTTAGAGTTATTTACGAAAGGGGGCAGCTGTCTGAAGTAAGATGGCCGCCACGTTACTACGTCACACTTCATTGGCGAACAGCACGGGTGAGCCATCTAGTGTTTATATACATATCTATGGGTTTTGGAGTATTTTTTACTGATTGTTTGGACATCTCGCCTCGGATTGGATAACAGCAACACGACTCTACCACTTACTTGCAACGTGGATGTTTTATCTTCACAAATAACACAAGCCTGGGGGAACTTCTGCTGTGTGGTGAAGTCGCTAATGCTAACGGTTAGCTTAAACTAGTTGAGATGTCCGCTGGTGATTCCTGGATGTTAAAACAACAGCCTTTGATGTCATGAGTCAAGTTGGGTGAGTCCAAGAATGTTAAAGCAACATTCTGCAACTTTTACACCTTAAAATTATGCTTTTTGTAAAGGTTTTGCGTTATAATATTATAATATGTTCATTTTCATACCTGTGATAGTGTTGGGGGTTCCCACGTCTGTTTACTGCAGTATACAGTTTTTGAGCTCCGGGTAACCGCGCGGAAGCTCTGACTGGGTGTCGTTTTACGGCAGTATATGGCAAGCCAAAGGGATAAAAAAAGCGCGCGTTCTAAACGCGCGTTATGTCCGCCACAATACGCGTCTTGAACGCGCCTTTTGACGCCAAAGGGGGCAAAAACGCACGTGTTCTAAAAGTGAGCATTATGTCCGCCAAAACACTCTTTCAAGACGCGCGTTTTGGCGGACATAATGCGAGTTTAGAACGTGCATTTTTTTATCCCTTTGGCTTGCCATAATTGTATAATGTAGACTCGCGGTTTAGCAGTGGCAGATTCACCAAAGAAAGCTAGAAATCCCTTATCAGAGGAATATAGAGAAAGAAAAGAAGAACATGATAGAGCAAGAGTTATTGGGCCGTCTTTTACTCGCTGGAGAGCTCTTTTAGAAAGAAAGGCATGAACTCTAACCTAGCCGTGCTGCTAATGGCTAGGTAAGTAATAGATGATTTCACCAGGGTTATTGTGTTTGGTCGGGCATAAAGTTGTTATACAGTCCTGATAAAACTATTTATTCACTGTGTGGAGGTGGAAAAGTTTGTTTTCGTTGTTTTGCCTGACATTAGGAATGTAAACATGCCTCTTATGCCTGAGAGAGAGATTTAATGTTACGACAGTGACGTTACGCAGCAAGCCTCTAGAGGACGACAGAGACCATATAACTGCAAAGTTGCGGAATGCTGCTTTAAGTGACAGTGTGGCGTAGATCTGTCATAATTTTCAAATCATAGATTTTCACCATCTGAAGCTAATGCAGGAGATAGGGGTAGGAGACTATTTTCATGCAGCCTGCATGAAAAACTCAGAGTGATCGATTATAATCAGAAAAAACATTTAAAAAATGTTTTAACAAATTAAAAAAAGTTTTTTCAGTCAATCACACACTTAACTGAAAAACGCTAGGCGCATTTTGCAGGGCATGGTCTGGCAACATCACCATAAATTGTTTTTAAAATTCACTTTGCCATTTAAGTTTAGATTGCTGTAATTCATGAATCTTTAGAAGGAGTTCCTAAACCAGTTAGGATTTTTTTTTTTTTACATCCATCCAGTTTCATTACAGTCACTTATTGTAACCTCAATCAGGTGCCTGCAGTGCATTTTTCACAATAGCGTCCATTTTAAACAAATGGTCCCCATCTAAAATTCTACTGTTTTCATAACTGTCGTACCATTTTGTTTGGACATGTTTGTGCTCCCAGCTGCATTGCATGATGTCTACATGATTTTAAGGCTGCAGTATACATCTTTTTACATCAGCACCTTGCAAAATGTTCAACTGACTTCACCATGATTACACAAGGATTTACATGATTCTAGCTAGACCTCTCTGCTGGTAATAAGAAAGTTATTTCCCCACTTTTCTTTAAAATGTAGAGTACTGATTTAATATAGCGATGAGATTAAAACATTACAATAAGCCTGGGAGCCATAAAAGAATAACTGAGCTGTAAAAGGTTGATAAATGAGACAATTTTACTAAAGGCAAAACTTTTCATACAGAAACAAGAGGAATAAAAAAAATTTAATGGGAAAATTTTAGACATTTTATATTGCTTCTAAAGGTTGGACAGGTATAATTCTAAAGCATGATTAGTACTGTACTGATCCATGACATCCATTATTTTGATGTCGTGCATAATTTTGGTGAAGCGCCTACTTATTAGGGGGAATAAATTTTAAACAACAAAGTGAAGTTTATTTCTTACCACAGAGTTAATATTTTCACAGTAGAGGGTTTAAATCTCAGGAAGTGCTTAGTTTAATTCAACTTTTCAGCCTGCGCGTTTAATGTGAATCACTATAGATTTCCACCTTTGAAGGCTCACTCCTAAAGCTTTCACAGCAGTACTGGTATAGAGAAAACAACTCATATATATATATTAGGGGTGGGAATTTAACGCGTTAATTATGATGAATTCATTAGAAAAAAATAACACATTAAAAAAAATTAACGCATGTAACCCTTTAGTCCTAGGGTCCCCCAATTGGGGGATGTTGATGTTTAGCAGCAAAATACATGCCCTAAATATCAATATAGCTGCACCTCTAAAGAAAGCTCAGAGCCTTGGCTACAAGACCGTGTAAACCATTTTTATGTGCTCCAAACACAACTAAGACCACAATCAAATGAGTGATCAGAAATCCCTCTTCATGTGTTTTTGCCTTCATTTCTGTCTCTAATGATGCTAAATCAAATCAAATTGCACACACATTCTATCAACCCATTATTATTATTATTATTATTATTATTATTATTATTATTATTATTATTATTATTTTAAAGACAATACCATAATCAAAATGTACTTAAAATATTATTGTACTTTTAGGTCTGTCCTATTTTTGCCAGTGATATACATACAGTATATATTTTTTCTCCTGTTTTGGATTGAAATACAATTTAAAAGCATTTTTTTTTAGAAATTAAAAGAGCTTGTGTTTACAATAAGAATATCAGTGACTATTGTTTGAGTCTCTGTCTCATTATTTTTAATTTAAAAAAAATTGCTTTCGGGGCAAATTTCCTTGAACGATTAAAATGCGATTAATCAAGATTAATTAATTACAAAGCCTCTAATTAATTAGATTACATTTTTAAATCGAGTCCCACCCGTAATATATATATATATATATATATATATATATATATATATATATATATATATATATATAGGTATTGTGAGAAGGTAGTGAATATTTCAGGATTATGATGTGATCAATATGAGAAGGCTGCCTGGTTAATGAGGTAGAACCTGAGCATCGTCTGGGAGAGGAGCGATGATTCGAGTCACGTTTATGAACTCTCCTCTTTCATTAAAGATGTGATCAGTAAGCACAATGCGTCTCTCACCCAAGGGCACCGTTTTAAGCAGCTAGATACCAAAGAAAGTTTTCTGACTCGTAGATGCAACTGTATTAGGAAGGCGTGAAAAGAGGAGAGAGGAACCGACTGGACGAAGATAACGTTTTTTATTTTATTTTAAAATAACACATTCTATATAGAAAAGATTTGGTCTCGGGACTTGTATTGCAAGATAAAACTTCCAGACATGTCTTTCAGCTTCATCCTCGGATGTGTTTGCTATTGAACACGCCAGAGAACTATACTTTTACAAAGTAAAGTTTGTGCAGATAAAAAGGGTCATACTCACACACCCCACACCAATTCAGTGGTCAGACTTTTAGTTCTTCTCTGTTTGAAGTGACGGGGGAAATCAGGATAATTGTATGATTGATTCTCTTGTGTTCTTCCTCCACTTCACCGAGCAGGCTTTATTTAGGAACCGAAGAGGGAGCAAAGTCTCGAGAAACAAGATGCTCGAGCCTCTGCAGACTCGTGAGCTCGGTGCACACTTACAAATGCACACACACACACACATATAATGCAGCCAACTATTTTTGGAGCGTGGTTGCGCATTGTCGAGTGTGTCTGTGTGCATCCGTGAGTCAACTGACTCTTTCTCTGCCCTTTGTCTCTCTGCCACTTCCCCCTCAGAAAGCCAAAGGAAGATCACATTAAGTGGGGCTGCTGTTGCATAGCTGCATTTGGCTGAGTGCTGAGGGAGATATGGGGCAAGGCATTACTCTAAGTCAGTCCCTACAGGCTTCGTCCGATCCAGAAACAACAAGGCCAGTGTAATTCACAGAGCCAGACATCTTCACTTCAGCGGTTCAGGGCCTGACAAAAGCTCATGCTCTCTTCTGGGATAGAGCATCGTCACATATTGACTATTGTTGGTGGCTAAATTTCAGTGTGTCCAATTAAACTTGACACTGAACTTTGCTCTCGCTCTTCAGTTCAGCTAATGAATATACTTGACAAAAACGGAGAGTGTAATTTGATAGGAAGGACACATAAAACCACTGAAGCATATTCATATAGTACAACGTGTGAACGTGCTGTGAAGAGAAAACGAGGAGGAGAATAAAAATACAGTAGAGCTGGCATGCTGCTGAGAAGTGGAAAACTCCTGTTGTGGACTTTGATGGAAACTGAAAAACAACTTATATCCCTTAAGTAATCTGATTTGGTTTCTGCCAGCAAGGCTTAGTGTTAATTAATTCCCAAGAAAGCAACAATACAGTTCTGTGGTACCGCTGCACCTGTGTGGTGACAATCTAGATTTAAAGGAGAAAGTAGAAGAGAGTTTTATATGGTTACAGCACGCCGATAGAAATCTGTGCACCAAACAGCGGATGAGCAGTATTCCTGCATTAGCCACTGTACTTCAATGTCGACTGGTATCGTTTTGTAGTTAATGTAACTTTAAAGTGTTTAAAGCGTGCAGATTTAATATCATGTACCTGATTTTGCAGGGCTAAATACATCTATACACTACTGTTCCAACAGTTTGGTCCCATGAAAATAAATCTTGCTCCAAATGGCAAATATAGTCTCGTATTATATACTTTAATTAATCTTTGACTATTGTTTGTTGTTGCCTAGAGGTTTACAAGAGCACTGGCAGGGCGTGAAAATTAATTTAACGTTTCTCTTCGCGGCTGATGGCTTATGTGACAATAAATAAATTCAGCATCTATTGTAGATTAAAACAGTCTTTACAGTCAAAAATAAAAGCAGTACTTCACAGATAAAATTCTGACATCAGTGCACACGCGCGCGCGCACAAACACACATGCACAAACACACGCATAAATTAATGTTAATATTAGAATAAGTCCACAATTGCTGTCAGCTTTGGTTCCTTTAAAGGTTGAAAGCTGCTTTTAAGTATTTCATCTGATATGCAAATATTTTTAAGTTGACATCCTTAGTGTGTGAAATGCTTTATTGTCACCAGAAGAAAAACTGCCAGTGAACGTTTGACTTATTTAGCGTGGCTTAGTAATTTGGAAAAAATAAAAGTGTACAGAAAAGTAAAATTTTCAAGAATTCCATTTAAAGCAGCCACCCTACCCACGTTTGGGGCTGTGTTTTGAAATAAACAATTTTCTTTAGTTTATTTGAAAAGACTCATTTTTTTAACAAATGGACTTTATTCTTGCCCCGAGGATCAACAACCCTCAGTTGTCTTGGTCAAAGGTGCTTAATAGATTTTCTGGAGGATGAGATAAAAGCAGTTCTGCTGTTTCTGAAACCCAACTGTTTCTTTAATAATTGAACAAAATTACTAAGCTAGAGACGTGGAGTGTTTTTCTTTAGTGTGCATAAAGAAATTGTAATTTTCAAAATTTAGGAAGCGGAGTCCACTAACGGGTAGTTGAGTAATTGTTAGTTGGCATAATGAAAGGTTAGATTTCAAACATAGACAGTTTTCCTTTTTAAAAGAAAAACAAAAGTTTGCAAAACTGTATTTTGCAAAAATAATTAACCTCTGTGTCACCAAATAAGTTTAAAGGGTGAGTAACACCATTTCAACCACACGTCCTATTAGAAAAGTACTTCAAAAAAAGGCGTCACCTGGAGGACCGAGAGAGTGGCACTGGGGCAGTGATTGACACCCCCTCAACCCCCTCGCGTGCGCTCTCGGAGTTTCTCAGTCGTAAAACAAGTCGTTAACAGGCGCATGCACACGAGCACCCAAACAAAGCAGACTTACCGCTCAGGAGAACAAGCAGACTCAGAAGCTGGAGGATTTCCTGTCCACCTAGAAAAAAAGGGGGAGGAGGAGGTTTTCTCAAGGAGGCGAGCTGCTCCAAGCCGTAACGTGTCATATCGGCAGGTAAGTGGTTGCACCAGGTGGAGGTGCGACCGAGACTCAGCTGGAGTCCAGTGCAGCGCAGCCACGTAGTACGGTAGAGACGTCACCCTGCAGCTCTATAGCCATCAGCTGTGGCTGATTCTAAATCAGTGTGGAGCAGAGTTTTAACCTAAAGATGGAGATATAATTACGGTTTTGGGCTGAAATATTAAATTTTAAGTAAGTTGCACCAAAATAATGACTACACATGTCTACAGCACTCATCTATACAGGTTATCAACAAAAAAAAAGTTGATTTAGGTGTTCCTCGCTCTTTAAGAGTAGAAGCTAGTGCAACATCTGCAAAGATTTTTAAAACATTAAAAAAAACTTAATAAAAAACATTTAATTGTTAAGTTTTCACAGTCATCTGTCTCTGCATAGCTTAGGCTGTGCAAAACTGTTAGCCTGTGTGGCTACATTAGCCTGCAAACCAAATGAACTTATGTTTAAATTAGCTCTGGCAGAATGCTTCCAGCTCACCTCCTGTAGACACATCTCCAAACAGCCTTGCTTTCTTCTGGGTCATTCAGAACAGTCATCTTGCATGGGGGTGTTTTTAATAAGACAAGACTTTACGGGGGAGCACTCTTGAGGCATGTCACACCACACTATGTCACACATTTTGTTGCTTTGAGAAGTTGTGGGTCTATCCAGAAGAGTCCAAAGGCGTTTTGGTCTGCACCCATTAATAACACTCCTTCAAAGACATGCCGGACTACAGTTAAATAACTGGAGCAGATAGGCCTGATGGTCTTGCTATGGGGTCCAACAGTTGCAGCTTTACCAATCTGGTTTGTGAACTATCAGACTTCTAATCAGGAAGCCTTGATCATGGTATGCCTTTTTGTGGATTTATTTTTAAGTGAATGAGAGCTTAAGTTTCCACGAAGCACTTTTCTCTACAGACAGGTAAAACATGAACCGTGTCACTGGCATAGCGCTACATTACTCACATTTTAAATGATAGTCTACATGAAGCAAAAAGAAAGGGACAGAGAACAGCTGGTTTCACCCTAGACTCTATCAAACAGAACTTAGTGCCACTTCCACTGGTTAAAAACAAATAAATGTAAATTGTGGGTTTTGAGTGAGCAGCATTATAGCTCACCACCATAACATGAAATAGTTTAGTCCGTGTCGGTGATTGTTAGCCAAATATCTCATGAACCCCTGCTCAGATTTTAATACAAGTTTCAGAAAGTAATTATTGGATATGCATCTGCAACTGATTAATTGGGTTGACTTCAAACATTAAAGACAGCCACCAGAGCTAATGAACCAACAGGAAATAATGGAACTAACTCAGTCATGTGTACAGATGTTGATCTAACATTTGTGTCATGAGAATCATTTCCAACTCATACTAGTGCAAACTAGTCATGTAAAATCTTTGTTAAACACTTTTTCCATTAAGGCAAGGCAACTTTATTTGTATAGCACCTTATAACAGTTTGAAACTGACCAAAGTGCTTCACAGAAATAAAATACATTAAAAACAATACACAACATAAAAATACATAAAAACCCCAAAACTTAAAAACTAAGAGACTCTCATGGTGAGTTAAAAGCCAATGCATAAAAATGGGTTTTCAAAAGAGATTTGAAACAAGACAGAGAAGACAGATATTCACTGGAGCAAAATCTCTCATGAACAAGACAGATTTGACTGACACGTTAAGAAAGTTATCAGTACATTGACATCTACAATTGATTACCTTTTGAAGTCATCCTCAGTTGTAGAAAACACAAATTTGGCTTTAAATCTGCCAAATTTATAGAAATTAAAGGTTGAATATGTAACATGGACACCATAGCGACACCCAGTGGGCAGAGGTTGCAGCTGCAACAATAGAACAAATTTTCCAGCCGTCGGGATGTTGGTTCACTGCTGATACGTGAAGTGAGCAGCCAGCACCATGTCCAGTGATGAATCATACAGGGTAAGGACTAACTTCTACTAATACATTTATTTTACAACAATATTTACCATTAGAACATCTTCTGGGCTCAGAATCAGCTGCTTGACTTGTCAAGTCCACCATTTTACACAGTCCCAGCCTCACCTCGCCGAGCGGACTTTTTACCACAACAGTTCCCTCTAGTGGCTGGTAGATGTAAACATAAACCTAGTGCTGTGCCCCACCAAAATACTTTTTTTTTTTTAACTATAGCTTTTAAAGGAACATCTGTACATTCATTCTGCACACCTCTAAACGCCCATTGGAGGTATAATATTTTGAAAATGTTCCATACCTTCAAAGCAACCTTTAAGCCTCATGTGGCAAAAACTAGACATTTTCAACAACCAAAACCTTGAGTTCTAAGAGGGAACATCAGCTTTTGCTACACTGAATGAGCTTTAGCTATTTGAACAAAATAGCTTTAAGTCCATCATGTTTCAACACTTGATGACTTTAGTTTGAAAGTCGTACATACAGGCTAAGGTAAGGTGGGGCGCTAAATGCATTCCTTTAGGGACTGCCAGGTGTTTATTTGATCTCTTTTTGGCTTAATGTTAAATAAGTCTGGATTGGTTGAAATCTATCAGCTATCTCTCCCCTTGGCAGCTTCCATTTGCACTGATGTTACATCAAGATGTTCCACTCGGGGGTGCAAGAGTGGGCACAGCTCAGGTTTTCATGACAGAAAAACATGTTTGTCGACGTTCTTCTCACGTGGAGGCTGTAGGTAAGACAGCAATATGTTTTGAATAAGAAGCGATAAGCCTGATTGATTTCTGCATGACAACTGGCATCTCATTGTCGGAACTCCTTTGTCGAATGATTTCTGCTTATCAGCAACTGTGGCCAAACACAGCCTGAAGGAAACAGAGTAATGCTATCAATTCAGTGTTGCTCTGCCTCACAGGCTTGTCTCTTATTCAATAATTGTGATTTAATGCAACTTCAGTACAAAGAGTAAATTTCAGATTTCATTTCACTGCAAAAGCTCCACTGTTAGTAATTAATCTTGATTCAGCTATACTACCAGTATTAAAAAACAGCTGTTTTTACACCTAAATGTTCATGTAAAAGCAGTGGAGATGTTAGCGAGCCATTAATTTGACATCAAGGACAGTTTGGGGCTAATGTGTGCTGAGGGAAAATCCTTGCACTCACAAGAGGAAACTGCCAGGTGCATGCAAACAATGTTGAAGTTTAGATACCTCACCCCACAGTCCCAGTGGAGATGGTGCTAGCATGAGGCACTTGGTGCATACGCTCCCAAAGCCAGACTGCAGCATGATGTTCTTGTGTTGGGGTAGGGGTGTGATTTTTCTGTAAGACTGCAAGTATACCAGGCTTTGACTAAAATATCTCCAAGTGTTGTTATATAACGACAAACCCTTACATTATTTAAGCTCATTTCAAACTGAATGCTGCATGATTTCTTTTATGTAGTTACATTGATGTTATTCAACCCGTAAACACATGTCAAACTATAAATGAATCATAAAATGAACATAAAAGGGTCTGGTCAGCAGTTAATTAGAAAAACGTAAATCTCAGTTTGTTACAGCTTTGGACGTATGTCAAGATGTCACCCACACATCATAACATTTACCGTGAAACGCAGGGTTGGGAAAGTTAGATTTAAATATGAGCTAGGTCAAATTTCAGTTCACACATTTTAAAGGTAATGCATACGATGTTTCTGAATTTCAGGAAAGAACCGCCCTCTCCACATTTTGAAAAATACACATGGAAAGTTAGAATATAGTCGTAGAAAACTTCTTCTAGCAGTAATCTGAAATGCATTTCTCCGAATAGCATGCCGAACTTTAGCTTACCTGTCGAGCAGAAAACCGGCGACAGCGGCATCTGTGTGGAGCCCAACATTCTTTTTCAGCACACGCCATAGCACGCCATCGGCAGTAGACGCCGAAACATGTCGGCAAAGGTAAAAACAATAGGGGTGTTACAATATCAAAATCTCACGATACGATATTTATTGCGATATTGTGGGGAGGCTCACGATAATACGACTCACAACATAAAATACTTTGACTGGAATCCTCCATGCTGCGTTCACCGCTGAAGCCGCCTTACTCCATGTTTGTTTATCTTTGCTGTGTGGGCTGCACGCACTCCCATTGGCAAACTGGCCGATGACGCGGAAACAAAGGATCATGGTCTATGTAGTTTACTTTGCTATGCTTCGGTGGAGCAGACTGAAAAGTGTTATTTTTACCTCAAGACGTACTGTACAATACCGTGACAAGACCACGACGATATTGTGGTCATTTTACTACGACGATATCGCGATATTGCAAATATTGTTACAGCCCTAAAAAACAACCTCTTTTTTCTCTGTGTATGATGAAGAGCCACAAAAAATTAAAACGAGTAAGTCCAGTTTAGGTTCACAAAAAATTCGAACAACTTCACGAACAATTGTTCAGTGAACTTGTTCAGGCACAACACTGGTGAAAGGGCAACAAAAAGTTCTGATTCCAGAAAACAAGGTTACACACACACACACACACACACACACACACACACACACACACACACACACACACACACACACACACACACACACACACACACACACTGGTTGAGCTGCATTTGTGTGCCCATTTAAACTTTCCGGGAGTTAGATGAAAACAAAAGATGTTTTCATCTGCAGTAGCTACCCTCCCACGATTCCATGCTGGGATGTTGCCTTACTTATTTTTCATGGTCTCTTCCCCAATTGATGGCAGCTGTTTCCTTTGGGATTGCATAGCCTCCTCACATTTGACACAGCTTGTCAGGCAGCAGAAGTACCCACACTGGCATGCTACTGGAAGCTAGGGAGGAGATAGATGCTGCTGCCTCATCTCTACTTTCACTGTGTCCCTGTTCCCAGTAACACATGTTGGAGGCTATAACAGTGATGGTGCAAGAAAGACAGCTCACATCCATCTCTTGGAAGGTCACGACTGTGCAGTGATGCTTATCAAGGTCCAAATATTGATAATAGTAATTCATGGTTCCAGAAGGAGGAAAAGCTGCAAATGTACAAAATCTGAAGGAGGAATGACAGACTCAAAGGTATTTTTAAAAACTCATACAGCTGGAATGTGTTTCTACCTCTGACATACTTCTACTTTCACCAACGCTTATGGCAAGGATGAAGAGAGTGTTCTTCCATGTGTTTGGACTTTTATTATAATGGGCGTCAATCTAAAATGTTTAGGAAATTCTAGATCCAGTTTACATTTAAACAGGAAACAGTCAGAATACAGTACAAAGTGTGACGTTCCCAAATTTTATAAAGAATATAAAAACTACAAAGCATTAAAAACTCAAAAGTATAAAAACATAATAATATAATTACAGAAGCAAACATATCTCCCATGTGCTCAACATTCTTCCAATGACCATTGTTGACTGGAATATTGTGGTAATTTTTGACAGAACAATGTTGTAAAAGTATTTTTCTTGTGTCACAAGTATAAATATTACCATTAGATGATAGTTAAAAAAATGTGTACACATACATACTGAAAGCTTCCATTGCTTGAGATGGGTTCTGTCTGGGTGTTCAGGTTTGTTGTTTATATTGTTTTTTCTTCTGACTTTAGCTTTGTTAGTGTTTAGTGTTTTTTTGCATGTTCAGTATTTTGGACTTTCTTCATTCTGCTCATATTTTGACTGTTTACTGTTAGATTTCTTCATTCCAAGGTTTTGAATTGTGAATTAAAATCTTAAAATGAGAGCAGCTTGTCTGATTAGTCACCTGCCCCATTATCTATACTCCTCGGTTTCCTTTTCCAGCATCTATACTCCTCTGTTTCCTTTTCCAGCATCTCTACTCCTCTGTTTCCTTTCCCAGCATCTATACTCCTCTGTTTCCTTTACTAGCATCTCTACTCCTCTGTTTCCTTTCCCAGCATCTATACTCCTCTGTTTCCTTTCCCATTATCTACTCCTCTGTTTCCTTTCCCAGCATCTCTACTCCTCTGTTTCCTTTTCCAGCATCTCTACTCCTCTGTTTCCTTTCCCAGCATCTATACTCCTCTGTTTCCTTTACTAGCATCTCTACTCCTCTGTTTCCTTTCCCAGCATCTATACTCCTCTGTTTCCTTTCCCAGCATCTATACTCCTCTGTTTCCTTTCCCAGCATCTATACTCCTCTGTTTCCTTTACTAGCATCTCTACTCCTCTGTTTCCTTTCCCATTATCTACTCCTCTGTTTCCTTTCCCAGCATCTATACTCCTCTGTTTCCTTTTCCAGCATCTCTACTCCTCTGTTTCCTTTCCCAGCATCTATACTCCTCTGTTTCCTTTCCCAGCATCTATACTCCTCTGTTTCCTTTCCCAGCATCTATACTCCTCTGTTTCCTTTCCCATTATCTACTCCTCTGTTTCCTTTCCCAGCATCTATACTCCTCTGTTTCCTTTTCCAGCATCTATAC
>SSNS01000038.1:3100086-3125669 GCA_006937985.1 Aphyosemion australe
CATTATCTATACTCCTCGGTTTCCTTTTCCAGCATCTATACTCCTCTGTTTCCTTTCCCAGCATCTATACTCCTCTGTTTCCTTTACTAGCATCTATACTCCTCTGTTTCCTTTACTAGCATCTATACTCCTCTGTTTCCTTTCCCAGCATCTATACTCCTCTGTTTCCTTTCCCAGCATCTATACTCCTCTGTTTCCTTTCCCATTATCTACTCCTCTGTTTCCTTTTCCAGCATCTCTACTCCTCTGTTTCCTTTACTAGCATCTATACTCCTCTGTTTCCTTTACTAGCATCTATACTCCTCTGTTTCCTTTACTAGCATCTATACTCCTCTGTTTCCTTTACTAGCATCTATACTCCTCTGTTTCCTTTACTAGCATCTATACTCCTCTGTTTCCTTTCCCAGCATCTAAACTCCTCTGTTTCCTTTACTAGCATCTATACTCCTCTGTTTCCTTTACTAGCATCTATACTCCTCTGTTTCCTTTCCCAGCATCTATACTCCTCTGTTTCCTTTCCCAGCATCTATACTCCTCTGTTTCCTTTCCCAGCATCTATACTCCTCTGTTTCCTTTACTAGCATCTATACTCCTCTGTTTCCTTTCCCAGCATCTATACTCCTCTGTTTCCTTTCCCAGCATCTATACTCCTCTGTTTCCTTTCCTAGCATCTATACTCCTCTGTTTCCTTTCCCAGCATCTATACTCCTCTGTTTCCTTTACTAGCATCTATACTCCTCTGTTTCCTTTCCAAGCATCTATACTCCTCTGTTTCCTTTCCAAGCATTTATACTCCTCTGTTTCCTTTCCCAGCATCTATACTCCTCTGTTTCCTTTACTAGCATCTATACTCCTCTGTTTCCTTTCCAAGCATCTATACTCCTCTGTTTCCTTTCCAAGCATCTATACTCCTCTGTTTCCTTTCCCAGCATCTATACTCCTCTGTTTCCTTTCCCAGCATCTATACTCCTCTGTTTCCTTTACTAGCATCTATACTCCTCTGTTTCCTTTCCCATTATCTACTCCTCTGTTTCCTTTCCCAGCATCTATACTCCTCTGTTTTCTTTTCCAGCATCTCTACTCCTGTTTCCTGCATTTTGAGATCCCCCCAAGCAGTACCTGTCCATGTCACCTCCCTTCCACCTGTTCCTTCACACTCCTGTGTATTTTCATTTGGGAAATTTTGTGCCATCTCATCACCTTTTTCCTGCACACAGACACACTTGAGTCCATTTTTCATTGCGTTTTGTGTCACATTACCAAAAAAGGTTTTAACCAGATGGATAATGCAAAGATTGACCTCAGAAGTGTTGTCTCCTGATGATTTAAGCATTTCTTGTTTTCTTTAGTTATAAGTAGTTACTGTGTGCCTACAAACTGTCGTTACATGTGTTCAGGTGAGTATGTGGGACTTTCAGCCTAGTATAAAGCCTGGCTTTAATAACACAAAATGAGGAAGCAGCCATAACATTTATAGTTTGGCCTCATTTTTCCAACAAGTCAATGATGCAGACCTGCATCAGGCCGTGGGGCACACTGTGTCTTGGCAAATATCATAGTCTAAAAAAATAATTCAATATATTCTTGAAAAACCTAATTCACCATAAAATTTGCTCTTTTTCTTTAAAAATCACAGCAGAGTACCTGACATGCTTCTTTTGTTGGTTCATTTGTCTTTTCCTGCTGCTTCATACACCTTGATCTGGGAGCATTCTCAGACTGCTCAGACTCTGAAAGCTGGACGAGTAAAACAGATTAGATAATGTCTGTGGCATTCCGGATGAACACAGCAGTTATTTCATCTGATTTAGCACATTGGAGAAGAGGAAAAAGGCAGTGTCCTGTTTTCATGCTGAAAGATCTTCGTGATCTTTGACCCAAAGCTAGCTGCTGAGCAATGCAGGTTCCAAAAAACAAGAATCTTGATGCAGCAATTCTCTCTCTCTCTCTCTCTCTCTCTCTCTCTCTCTCTCTCTCTCTCTCTCTCTCTCTCTCTCTCTCTCTCTCTCTCTCTCACGCAGCACACAATCTGCATAACAGGCAGTGTTGCTGTGTTCAAACTATCACTGCAAAGTGCTTCAAGATTAATCAGAATTTAAGCAGTTTATTGATTATGACACAACCTGAACCCAAAAACCACTTCATCTCATCCTGTTTCTCCGCTGCTCTGTTTCACTCACTATCACAAATTGGTCACAAGTCTTCTCACATTACTGGAAACCGAACTGAGACGCAGCCATCGGATGGGGAGCATCCCGGTGGGCACGAGGTCTACTTTCAGGATCCCCCTCTAAACCCTGGACCTTAAGTAACTCTGCAGTTTCACTGTGAAGAGGGAGGGCGCTCACCCGGGGAAATGTGGGTGGGAATCCTGCTCAGCCACCGCCATGAATCTCCGCACCATCAAAGAGCTTCAGCCAGCTCTGCTTTCACTCTCAGCAACCAGGCAGCTCCATCACACAACATACCACTGGTAGATCCTAAGGGTATTATACAGTACATCTGCAACCGAGCTAAGTAGATGTAAAATATCAGTGTCTCTACACTGCCTGTATACAGATGCAATGCTGCAGGCACACGTGGACAGACTTCCACATGCAGTCTGCTGCTTTGAAGAGAAACTCAGCATAACAATGCATGAATAAAACTAAGGATAGAAACTGAAAATAAATGCTTCTCTAAATGTTTGAGGTGCCGTTTTCACTCTGTGATCTTAGGAGTGAGAGTGAATTTTATACCGTGTATGTCATTTTTATACTGGAGAAAAAAATTAGCTCATTATTCTCAAAATTGGCCTGAAGCAGAAAACGCACATTAACATGTATCGTGTGTTTGCATGAAAATCCACTGTGTTGAACCAGTTTAGTTAAATATTAGTGGTGGGACTCGATTAAAAAATTAATCTAATTATTTAGAGGCTTTGTAATTAATTAATCTTGATTAATCGCATTTTAATCGTTCAAAACATTTTGCCCCGAAAGCAATTTTTTAAAATTAAAAATAATGAGACAGAGAATCAAACAAGTCATTGACATTATTATTGTAATTTCTAAAAAAATACTTTTAAATTGTATTTAAATTCAAAACAGGAGAAAAACAATATATGTATATCACTGACAAACTCAGAAGGCCACGCTGGGTTTGTGCTCCACGGTCGTTAAAGACCTCAGGCTCTGTCGGTACTTTGTGCATAGATTTAAAGAACTGTTAACTCGGTTAACTTTGTATGATCTTTGAAAGATCTCTAGTTTAAGTGAGACTTGTAGCATGGCCACACTGTGAAGCTTTTTGGTTTATTATTTACGGTGAAGTCCTTTTGGGGATCCTAGAATTTTAGTTACTTAACTGGGATAAAAACGACTCCCTTTGTTATTTTAGCCGGTCGCCCGGCCCACTTCACAGGAGGACCCAACGGGAAAGGGTTAGCTCAGGGTTTAATAAATTATATTTGTTTCAGTAAATAGTTTTTCGTTAGAATAAATAGATGTTTTGTTTTGTAAAAATCCTCCCTTTGTTTCTCGTTTAATAAAATCATTGTTAATTCTTTCTTCTGGCACGTTTTATGTTACCCCATTCTCTCCACCAGCGCCGGGGAGCGTAACATAAATATAATAAATTAAATAATAGTAAATAAATAAAAACATAATTAAAACACAAGGTAAATTATACACGTAGAAACCGCGCTGTCATAAATGAAGTAACCGTCAGTCCTGCAGAAGTTTTGCTTTTTAATTCTGCACCACCTTTTTTCATCCATTTTGAGTACTTCACCCTAATTTGCTCAATACTATGTAAATGACTAACATGAAATAATTTCTTATATGTTGCTACTTTAGAGTTTTATTTAAAAAAAACTCTACTTTCAACCCATTTGATGTATAAAAAAGTAAAAATAAATGAGAGAATTAGTCATTAAAACACACAAATGCCTAAACATATTAAATTTTCTTGCCTAAAGAGTTTTGACAGAGACGTATGTGATGAAAACATGAACTAAAAAATACACAAAAACAAAATTAGGTTTAAGGTTTACGAATGACATCATTTTTAACTCATTATTGTAACATCCTTTCATCCAGTCGTCCATCCATCCATGCTCTTCAAGATCAGGTCACAGAGATAACAAAGCTGGAGGGAAACCACATGCTTCTCCAGTTCCTCCTCGTGGATCCCAAGGTGTTCCCGGGCCAGAGAGGAACTATAATCTCTCCAGTGAATTCTGGACCCACTCTGAGGTTTCATCCCAGTGAGACATGCCTGGAAACCCTCCTGAGGGAGGTGACCAGAAGACCTTCTAGTCATATGTCTGAACCACCTCTGCTGATTCTTTATGATGAAGAACAGTAGCTCTATTCTAAGATGCTCCTTGATGGTGGAGGTTGAAACTCTAAGGCTGAGTCCAGCCTCCATAGAGAGGAAGCTCATTTCAGCTGCTTGTCTTGTTCTTTAAGTCATGATCTAAATTTCGTGACCATGTAGGGATGATGTGGCGAGGACCTAAACTAGGACTCAACTAAAAGCAAGTAGCTGTGATTTAGTTGTTGAGAAGTTTGTTTTTATTGTCCGTGTTGCTCTCCTGTGGTGCTCTTTGCATCTATTCATTTATTTATGTTTCCTCCTGTTTGATGTTGTTGGTGTGATCCTACTGGGGTGGTTGGTGCTCTCCTCTTTCAGGACAAGCACAGAAACATGCTGAACTGTGTAAAACTGCAGCAAGTATTTAGTGATTGGACGGCGAAGATCAAATGCCCCCTTCAAAGAAACTTGTTAGGCCAGATGGGAGGTGGAAACAAAAAGTAATGAGTTGAACATTTTGTCTGACATCAAAACAACATGAAGTGAAAAGTAATATTAGGAGCCCTGATCATTCTGCATCAAGATTGTGTCTGCTTCCAAGAGAGTTGGTGACCTTTGATCTGCCAACTGGTTCCGTTTTACCAGATTTGCTCTGATTTTGGAGTTTGTGTTTTTTTGTTGATTTTCTGTCAAATGTCTAGTTTTCATGGTAATTTCCATTTGCCACTTAAAAAAAAATTTTCTAAAGCTACAACTTTTCTTGTTTTTTTGTGGTGAGATCCAGCGGCGACTGGTGAAAGAAACAATACTTGATTTCCCTTCTCCAAATGAGCAGTTTTACAGATAGTCAGTTATCACACTTACAGATAAATTAGATGGTATTATGACTGAAATAAATACACAAGCCTGTCGTGTTCGCCAGACCTATTCACTTACTTTCTGTACTGGGCCAGATTTCTAAATCGTGGATCAGATTTGAGATTAGCTTGTTTTTAAGTCTCCAACAGCCTGTGTGTTACTCGCTCTCAAAATGTTTAAAGAGAGACCGCTAAAGAACATGTAAAAGTTTAGACTGCCATGTAGGTAGGCACTCACAATTAAGCAAAACTGAGTTATAATATATAAATATATATATATATAACACAGTACATGTTTTTGATACAAATAAAACTGAATTTCATTCTTCTGCAACCTAGAAATCCTGTCAGTTTGAACAAGTCAACTAACATCTTTTTCAGTGAAAAAACAACATTCACAACAATTTTGCTTTGCCAGGCAATTTTTCCCAAAAGCTCTGCTGTATTCCGATGTGTTGGGCAGTTTTATGGATGAAACACTTTTGAATGCTTTGGGTTTTATGGTAGGGAAAGACATTGCTTCAAACTTACTCGGATGATGGGGTAAATGGAAGGCAGAGAAAATAAAGTTTCTTTTTGCTTCAGTGAGGAGGATTTAATGGACTAAAGAGAAAAAGAGTCATTTTTAACCACCTTGCTTTAGTTCAAGAGAGTAACTGAAAACTGGCATTAGGCTCAGCTAATGCTGATAAATGCCATCTCTGTTCTCTGAGCTTCTTTGGAAAAAAGTCAGATCAAACAGCTCATACTGTATAATACAAAACCAGGTCCTCTTATCTTCACGGGCTTGAATTAACTTTTTAAATAGCTGTTTAGAAGTGTTGTCCTGTTTCTATATGTAAATTATCCCAGAAGATGATTTAATAAGATTGTTTTGTGGTTTATAACAAACCCAAATGCACAGATTTTCAAAGTAAAAAAATCTCTGTGTTTGCCTGCAGGATGCATTGATCGGTTCGTGGCCTGAGCTAAAATATTCTACATTCTTTACCCAGAGGACAGGACTTCTAATGAATAACACATACCCTATAACTGGAGGAAGTCCATAACACAGTGATCCAAAAGGAAGCATGCCACTGACTTGCTGTGCAACTCAAAAGAAGAAGCGGAAAAAGCTTCAGGGCACTTGTGATCAAAGCAACAACATGTATCTATAGTCCAAATCCGCTTAGCTATCATTTATTGCCAGTTTAACCAGTTCAGCATGATCAATTCAACGTCTTAGTCTGTGTGTGAGTGACAGTTCAGCAGAATAAAACGTAACTTTGTGCAGGATTTTTGTGTATTTGTTACATCTTCATTTCTGCAAAGTGACCAGAATTTGCCTCAGAGTGAATAAACTACTGACGGCAATCAACACAAGGTTGTGTTTCAATTTTGCAAAGCAGAAGAAAAAAGAGACCAAACGGGGAAAAAGGCCAAAGGTAATCGTTAATTAAGCTGACCGTACAGCAGCTTTGAGGCTTCTCAGCTTCATAGCAGCTTCTGCCTCCTTACTTTTGAGTGAAGCGTTGCCTGGTGAACTGCTGAACACAGAGTTTGCTCTGATAGAGATCTCTTGTGAAAAGATCCCCTCAGAAATATCGGGATAAGGCAACAGAAGGAAAGAGTCCCACGGGAGCTGAAGAAAAAATATGGACAAATGAGCGTGTTACCCAGCATGCTTTTGGCTGTCTACTGTGCCTCAACTCACACGGACTGCCAGACTTGAAGTGTTTCGCTGAGTTTTATCACATCTTGAAGTCTTACTCTTCCTCAGCACCAGAGAGAGAATAATGGCAGAATTCTGATGCAAAATGAAATATTTTCATTAAGTAGCACTGGTGTGAGCATAAGAGCTAATCAGTGAACAGAAAATGTTTTACTGGTGAACGTTTGTCTGTATAACAAGCATCTTTTGTCCATCTTTAAGAAGCTATGCTCTATGGAAGAGTCAGCAAGCCAAAACGAGATGATGCCAAAAGGATAAATGTTGACAACAGGCCACCACTGTTTCATCTCACCTGTCATTATAATAAAACAATAAAAAAAGAAAGATGTGGATGTTATTTGAATAGATATATTTCATTCCACAGCTTTGTTTAGCTCACTCAAGAAGAAATAGTGATAGCTAAGTCAATAAATCCATTATCCTCTTAAAATTCCAACTGGCCGCCAGCAGGCTGTCAGCTCTGTTCTGCACAGCTTTCCACTGGACACATCTGCTGTGTACAAGCGGGTGCAAATACAACATAATGATGGGAAACGAACGTTAGGATTCAATTGTTTTGTCAGTATATTCCCGAGCATTGCTCTTACATCATTTAGCATTTTCCTTCAGCTGTGTCGAGTCATTTATTTATTCTGTTCCTATAAACTAGTTCACATAAGAAGATTTCAGCATTTGGAATATCATTTTACACGAAGCTTGTGAATACCGTGAGTGGGTACAGCGGTCAGCATTTGCTTAAAACAGTTAGACTTTGAATTTTGTACAATATTAAATAATTTAGAGCAAATCTTTTAAAATAAGGATTAAAACTGGGTAAGACCCTGGGCTGTGGTCTGGTCTTGTTTCCTTAATTCCAAGACTTAAAAAATGCATGTTCCCTGAAAACCCATGCATTGATTTCTATGTTGTTTTTTTTCATAATTTTTAAGGACGTGCAGAAAGAAACATAAATTCTACATTAAGGCTTTGCTTTGATGTTCAGCTCTGTTATGTCTTATTATAAATAATGATTAAAACTGATATTTCAATCCAACCATGTAGTTTATCAGATTTTCAGAAACATGGACATAGGAGCTCATTTT
Organism: Aphyosemion australe; assembly: GCA_006937985.1. NCBI lineage: Eukaryota > Metazoa > Chordata > Actinopteri > Cyprinodontiformes > Nothobranchiidae > Aphyosemion > Aphyosemion australe. The sequence continues at coordinate 3,108,033 of SSNS01000038.1, forward strand.
GTATTTGCTCATGACTGAATCAGGGTTGTTTCTGTATCTCCCTTGCTCTGTCCTGACTCGGTCACTAATGATGAAATAAATAAATAAAAATAAAACAACTTAAAGACTAAAAGAAAACAGCAAATAGTGTTAAAGCAAGAAAACCCTAATACTTTGTGAATCTGTAGCCATGTTCAATTTCTATTCAGTTCAGTTCAGTTTATTAAAAAAGTGCCAAATCACAACCAGTCGTCTCAAGGATCTTTAAAAAGTTGAGTTCAGTTCATTATTCCAATTAGTTTCTCATGTAAGGAAACCCAGCACATTGCATTGAGTTACTGACTTGTGTCAGAGACTTTACAGCAATCCCCATAGCAAGCATGTAGCGACAGTGGGGAGGAAAACTCCCCTTTAACAGCTAACTCTGAACTCCCACAGTGGCTATAACACCTGCAGAGTTAATTCGCAGACTCCACCCCTTTATTCTAAAAGTTGGGCTGGTAGCAACCGATTGGCTGCAGAGAGCTTCAGGAGCTGCAGTGGGCAAGGTGCATTGTGGGTAGTCATGTTTTTAGTTAGTTTGTTCTATTTTAGGCTTTTTATGCATGTTTATTTTGGGGGAGTTGTGTTGTTCTTAGTTATTACTTTGTTCACTTTTGCAAATGTGGTGTTACTTGTGTCACCATAAGTGAGGAGGCTGGTCACAGGAATGGGACTGCTGTGCCGTTCCACTGTCACAATAAAGAAGTGGAGCATGGTTCACACTACATGCTCAGGACTCTGCTCCTTGTGTTCCTCTCTCACTGGCTGTCCACAGTCATGAGGTGTACAAGGCATGAGTTAGCTGGTGTTTTTCAGTGTGACTGTTACAAATTCAGCATGCTCAAATGAAAATTTAACTCCAGTGTTAAGAGTTTCTATATTAACTCTAACACTGGTGTTAAATTGTTAACTCTAGAAGAGCTGGTTTTTGACACTAAATCAGAGTTGAAGTACCAACTCTTCTGGTGTGGACCCATATAGACACTTTAAAAGTGTTGAAATCAACTCTGACAGTGTTAATTTGAGCATGCTGAATCTGCTCTGTACCTTTAGGCTTTAGTGGAGGGCTCCATCTATGTTTAAAACCCAAAACTTTGTCTTACAGGTTGATGTAGAATAAAGGTTAATAAGACAATTGCCTACTTATGATTAAAGAAAGTCTAATAACTAAAATACCATCTGTATCTGTGTACTCACTTGCTAACAGGGATGAACATCCTGAACACTAGTCTTGCCATTTAACTCCAAGTGAGGTCAAATTTTCCTTAAAGCCATACTATGCAACATTTTCATATTTTTAAATCATTTTCTTGAGCCAATATGTGCTAAAATGACCCTTTACATGGTTAATGAAATATCACTCAGACCCCCACCGCCCTCTGTGGCCAGAATACCACACTTGCAACTTCAGAGTGGCGGACTGCTCCTTGTTGGAACTGACACACCTGGCACTGCAGTCTGCTTCCAGCATGTTTCCTGCATGTTTTAGATCATGAACACAGCTGATTTGTTTGATTTAGTGATGAACCGCTCCTGTAGACACTAATGAAGGCTGAGGAGACATTTCAGCAGTTAGATTAAGGTGTTAAAAAGACGAACGCACAGCGAGGAGATAAGTTTTACTTTCGCTTTCACTAATGGACACTAGGGGGTGCTAAAAACAAGCCAAAACTGCATANGATGAATTTGATATAAACAAAAAAAGCAAAATGCATGGATACAATTCAGTTTCCATATGGGTTACTGCAATAATTATCCATATAGGAGTGTTTCTCAGTATTTTTAGATACAACAGATTTGCTTCTCTGCATGAGGCCTAATTGGAGCCAAATGAAACTCACTTGACTTATGAGGTAAAATTGCTATGCTACTTTTTAAAAAAGTACCTGAGAAAGCCAAATATTTGTAGTTAGTAGATAATCTTTCATGATGCACGCTCTCATAAATCTCTGCTGTGACCTTTGACTCGCTGGGACATCCTTCATGCTGTGAACCTTCTGCAGTCCATCATCTATATTAGTCCTGTTTGATACGTGACCATGGGAATGTTGGAAGCAGCCAGGATCAAGACGCCTCCCAGAGTTGAAGGCTTGATTGGAATACCGCTGTGAGGTGCCACAACACATTCTTATCTTGAGATTATCTTCTCTAAATCAGAAAACTAGCGCAGGACATGCTTGATTAGTTGAATACGTTGTAGCAGGCCTCTACTAGAATCCATATTGGACCACAAACAAGCTAGTTTTAGAAAGGATCTCAGTTATACCTTTATTTTATTCATCAAAATAAATGGGTCGGATTGTTTAAAGGAGTCATCACCTGAAATTTTCACTTTTCCACTTGAACAAATGTCTATAATGGCTTCCTAATGATTTTTCACTGGCCGAGAAGACGATATTTAACATTGAAGCGTTTGTTTAATCTTGCCTTCTTCAACCAGCTCACATGCACCCCACAAGCACGTCGTCACAAAGGCAGGAAATAACCATATATGGACAGAGCAGAGCAACGCTGCTACAGCCCGCACTGCCCGGTACCGGGTACCCGCATACTTCCAGTTTCCAAATCCTTCCTAAACCATGGTTAATATTCACCAATATATGCAAACTAGACACGTACATAATGGGAAGAACCTCGTCTAAATGACAGAATTCACGTTTTCTCCCTCAACACTCAGTTACGACAATAAGCCGCTAAATCAAAACGACGTAAAAAATACGTAAACAGACGCTAACTATGCATATCTATGCAATAGTTAAATTTTCCAGAAAAGTCAGATTTTAAATGATAAATCTGTAAAATCATAAATTTGCAAGAAGAAAGTTAAGACAAAGTAAATACCCCCCATCATCTTGTAAGATTGACTTTTAAAATTTTAATGAAAACACTGGGATTACAGCTAGCTACCAAAGCTAGCTCGGTTCTGGGCTGCCCGCTGGATTCTGTTGAGGAGACGTGTGAAAGGAGGATGCTGGGGAAGATGACCTCCATCTTAAGGAACCCCTCCCACCCACTGCACTCCACTGTGGAGATCATGGACAGCTCCTCCAGAGGTAGACTGAGACATCCCAGATGTAAAACTGAGCGCTATCGTAGATCTTTCATCCCCTCTGCTGTAAGAGCGTATAACTCCTCAGTTTAAGCTGTACTGGTATCATCCTGGTACACAATAACACCAACGCAATATTCATGTGTTCTATACTTGGGCAATACCGGATTCACATTGCTGTCTGTGTCTCTTACAGTATGCTGCATAGTGTTGGTACCAAGTTTGTTTTCATCTTTTATTTGTGGTTTTTTAGTGATCTAAGATTATCAATACTAGATTACTGCCTATGTGTATATACATGTACCCTTGTTCTTATCTTTCTTCTAATTACCCTTTGAGTGATGGTGCTGCTGTGACAAGTGAATTTCCCCACTGTGGGATCAATAAAGTCTATTCTATTAAATATGCACTGAAACATTTACAGAACAATTCTTCCTAATTTATATAAAAAAATCTCACAAAAATGAGAAAAAAGCCAGAATGATGTCCTAGGGGTGAAGACTTTCCTGCATGGTCAAGCCCTTCTCCACATCACAAACTATAGCCTAGTAATAATTTCTCTGCATAAATTCATTAAATCATTTATTAGACAGTAGCAACCAGTTACATTTGTAACAATGAGATCCCGTCAAAAGTCTTGCAATAATAAAAACTGCTGGTTATGATCAGCAAGCAGTGCATTATTAAATACCAGGATGTAACCAGTCTTCCTAAAAATCAATCTGTATTCTATTTATGAATGAATCACTAAGCACTAATATACTTCAGACAAAACCATTTATCCTTTACGTTTATTTTCTTCAGCACAAATTTCCACAAATTTATCAAATTTCCTGCAAAACACCTGCTGAAATGGAGGATGTGCAGTTTTATGAGAATGGAACAAAACCTGCTGAAACTCAAGCAATCAGAACCCTTGGACTATAGCGGCAGTAGGACTCTGTCCCTTCATATGTGTGAGTCAGTCCTGGACCTGCAGCAGGAAGGACATTCAGTACTTATTTTTAGAATTATAGTTGGTTTTATTGTAAAGGTTAGAGCAAGTTTGGTCCAAGACAGCACTAACCTTCTGCCACCCACACAGAGTTTTTTCAGTCAGTCAGAAAGATGACTTTATTCGTCCCCTATTAGCAAATCATTAGTGGATTCGAACATTTACTCCCAGCAAACACAATCAAAACAAAATAAACCAATGACTGTCAGCGCGTTTGAAACAGCTCCCAGAAACAAGCATCCGAGTTCGTCCCAAACTCAGCTGATGAAGCGACATAAACGCTTTTAACCAGTACGAACCAGGAAAGCTTCGGCTACATTTCAAGATTTCTAATTATTTTCACAAACTCTCAGCCGCTCAGCCTTTTTGACCATTAATTTGCTCTGCTCATGTTGAAGGGGTTGATTGGTCCCACAGCTGTACATTATATGCTGCACGCCGCATGAAAAACAGCACTATCTGAAATTCATCTTGCAACCCAAACCACGTCAGCTAATTGACACTCAAACANTGTTTCTTTAAAAATAAATGTTTACATTAGGGGTGTCAAATTATGAGATTAATTAAGATTAATTAATCACAGCCACATTTAGTGCACTATTTCTTTTAATCGAGTTAATCTAATTTTTAATCTATAACTTTACTGGGACTTTTCTAGCCTACCTGTTTGAATTTTTTTATGTGATTATATTTATATTTAACTATCATGCCATACCACATGTCAGATTTTGTGAAAAAGCGTAATATTTTGTGATAAACTGTCAGTTTTGATATGCTAACTTACAGCACTGTAATAACAGGTCTATTTTAGTTTTAGATAAATGTTTTAGTAACAAGTTCTGTGATCATTGCTCAAAAAAGCGTTCCTTGATGTGTTAACTTAGATTATTCTATATGGACCTGATGTTTTATTTTTAATTTCTAATTATTCCAGACTGACAAAAGAACACAGTATTATTCTGCCTTGGTGATGTAAAAGGAAAGTTTAGAAGTCTGTTAAACAATAAATGACTTTATAAAGATAGTTTTTTTGTTTTATATTAATCTTTTAGTCTGCCACAATAATGTAATGAATTTAAATAAAAATACAACAAAATGAGGGCTTTTCTCAGCCATTAGTAGGTGAGATTAAAAAAGATTAATTAGATTAATTAATCACAGGTCATAATTAATTAATCTAAAAAAATAATCTCATGACAACACCAGTTTACATCACACGTACAATTATAACCAAAAGGAGCCTTCATGGTCAACAGGCCATGACACCTACACTTAGTCAAGAACTTGGAGTTAATAATTGCAAACCCACTTTCCTTTTGTGTGTTATTTACTTGTTTGACATTGAATTTTTGTGCCGAGACACTGTATGTTTTCCCTTTCAGCCCCCAGGTGAATTTGCATGTGTGTGTCCTGGTTTATCTGGGTTGTCGGTAATGAGACATCACAAAATCTGTCAGTGTGTTTATACATAGCATTTAGGCATCACCAAGGGGCTCGCCTGAGTTGGCTCTAACCATTAAGAGTGAAGGCATGATATATGAAGTAAGCTTAAGAGACTAACTTGTGTGTGCTTTGAGTGATCCCAAGACAATCCCAATTTAATTGTGCATTAAAGACCATGCACTGCGTCATTTATTACATTGTTTATTTACCATCCCCCTTCCCCCTATGCACAAGCCCCCCCGCGCCCCATCCCCATGTGAGCCCTAATTAATCCTTCACAGAAATCTCAACTTCATTAACTTGGGCAGCTTTAGGCCTCAGCTGGGGTTAATTACTAAAATAAAAATGGAAATATTTTGTTCTGAGAAAACAAACAGTGGGTGTGACGGTAATACAAAACTCAACGGCACGCTTTAAGAGGTCGCGTTTCACTGTTCTCATTAGATGTGAGAAAGCTGGAATCACAATGAAATGAAATGATGTGTTTAGCAAAAAATGAATTAAAGATCATTTTATTGGAATCCGTAAATGTAAATGAATGATTTAATCTGGAGTCATTAAAAGAGAAATGGATAATATTTACTAAACACAGAGAAGAAAGACAATAAATGCAACAAAGGAACAGTAGCTACGTTTACATGGGCACAAGTGATCGGAATGAACGCCCTATCAGATCAAAACTTCGTCATGCAAACATGTCAATCGAAATATTCTGATCTGATTCGGCCTGATCCGAATGAAATTTCATTCTGACAGAGGTGGTTTTGTTCGATCGTCATGTCCGATTGACGTCCATGTACACACCGATTCGGATTGTTGGAGTAAAATAACGCCCACTGCACATGTGTGCAACTTCAGCGTGACGTCTTTCCGCCTTTGCAGACGCTCAGGACAAGTTGAAAACATGACGGGTGGTAAACAGAAGTGGTCTGTTGCAGACACTATTTTTTTTTACTGGAAACACTACGGGAGCTCAATATTACTGAACGTCTTGATGGCTGAATGGCTAGAAATGCCGAGTTATACACTCAAGTGCATCTAAAGATGCAGGAAGCGGGAATTCACCGAAGCTAGAGAATAAGCAAATAAAATGCAAGGGAAAAGACGTGCGGACAAGATGGTGTTTGTTTACAATTTCTCTTCTGGGAAGACAAGTCTGCGCATGCTCAACCTAAGGTGCCTGCATCGCGGCATGATCATTTTAGTTAGTGTCCATGTAAACAACCAAGATCTGAATCGAATACATTATCTCCTCGCTGTGCGTTCATCTTTTTAACACCTTAATCTAACTGCTGAAACGTCTCCTCAGCCTTAATTAGTGTCTACAGGAGCGGTTCATCACTAAATCAAACACATCAGCTGTGTTCATGATCTAAAACATGCAGGAAACATGCTGGAAGATCCAGGTATGTCAAGCTCCAATTTTTCTAAGTCCCAGCAGACCGAACCGCAACTGTGAAGTTGCAAGTGGAATATTCTGGCCACAGGGGGCGGCAGGGGCTGGGTGGCCGTAAAGGGGCGTTTTAGAACATACTGGCTCAAGAAAATGACTTAAAAATATCAAATATAAAGTGTTCCTTTAAACATAATTTGAACCAGATCATAAAGGTCAGATCTAAATTTTAAATCTAAAAAAATGGTGCATAAAGACACAAAAGCAGCTGATTTATGTGAACTTACTTGCAAGAGTAGAAGTGATCCACAGCTCTTTGTCAGTACGATTTTACATTCATGTTGCAACATCTGGCCCCAATACTCAAGGGCTTCAGTGTTCATCACGTGTTTGCAATGCACATATGTATACTTAATTACACATACAAACACACGCTCACACGTTGACAAAAGCTGTAAAAAGAGCAGGAGGAGGGGGTGAAAGAGAAGGATGAAAAGCAGAAAAAATTAAATTGGCTCAAAAGTTAACAGCTGTATAATATCTGCAATGGGTCTCAGTAGATGCATGCCCACCGCAAAGACTCAACAATTAATTATCCTGCTGCAGATTCCTGGCAGCCCCTCATTTTTACTGACGAGTGCACTCCTGCTGCTTCTTCAAAGATTAACATTTAAAAATTCATCAGCTGGCTTTTTCAGGGTAGTCAAATGCCTCCACCATTTTTCCATAAGAGTATGTTTTATTATCTCTATGTGCTTATTATCACCACCATCGCTGCTATAATGCCAAGGAGCAAAATGTTTAACTTAATCAGGCAGTTAAAAAAGAGACGATCATCAGCAAATATCATTTGGGGTTGAAGCAACAGCTCAATTCAAGGATATTAAACGTGTCTCTTTATGTTTAGAATCTGAAGCGTCTGGCTAAGGCAGCAGGACAAGAATCGGGGTTATTACTTGTTCATTTCATTCTGGTCTTACAATTAGTTCTAACCCCAAACCCTTCACCCAAGAAATATTCCCTAAATATTAATCACAAACTGTGGGAATGTAATAATAATAATAATAATAATAATAATAATAATAATAATAATAATAATAATAATAATAATAATAATAATGGAACATTCAATAAGTGTCTGTATTTAATGTTTATTTCATTAATAGGATAGTAACAAACTAAAAACATTTTTAGTAATATTTTTGCCCTTGCTGTTTGCTATAAGTGTGAGGTTAATTGGCACTATTAGCAAGGATGCTTTAGTTTTTTATGCTACCTAATAAAAAAAAAATCACCCAACAGCAAAGTGCACAATTAGGATGTTTCAAACCCAGCTTTAAAATGACTGATCAGGACAACGCTGCATTATGGGCTCGACACACGGGAGGCGACGTCGCCTCTCCTTCATTCATTTTCAGTGAGACAAGTGCGACAAAGTGATAATCGCGGGTCTCCCTCCTGCTAAGCAAAACACATGCATGTGAAATTTTGCGCTCGTGCATGTGTCGTGCACACGCGAGCCAGTGACACGATCCCAGAAAGTTGAAAAATTTAAACTTTTCATCGCTGTCGCTCAGACAAGGACCAATCAGCGGAGGTTTCATTGACTGACCAATGAGAGGACAGGATGCTTCTCAGTACGTCTACAGGCAAACTTGGAGGAAAAGTTAATACTTGTCGTGTCTGATGTCCCAGAGCTTTACAAGACGTCCCTTAACTCTAGCAAAACCTCGTGAGACTTCATATCTACCGCTGTTTCAACTCTGAACTGCTTTAATAACCCAAAATTCCCTCCAATCTGACGGCCAATCAAAACAACGGAAGACTGTCAGGTTATAAAAGCGATGGGTTTCGTGGTCAGTCACCTCCTATGTGTCAAGCCCGTTAGCCTGTAATTTCTTCACGATGAATAACTTTATTGATCTTACCATTGTGTGGATGTACTGACATGCAGGGGTGTAGCGAGAGGTTCTGGGCCCAAGGTGTAAACAATCTTGACAGGCCCCCTACAATACTGTTTATTTTCCCCATGAAATAAAACTGATCACAGACTTTTGTAAATGAGAATGAGTTCTCAATCGACTCATCTGGATTAATAAAGGTTAAAGAAATAAAATAAAATAAAGTACTACAAAAAAAAGCAAAAAGCTCATGACATTTAAAGTAGCAGTCTGGAGTTTTCCCCCTTTCAGGAATGATTGTATGATTTTTTAGAAATCTGTAGCAGTGATAGTTTCACCTTGTACTGTGATATAATGTAGGCAATACATTAGTTTTTATTTGATAAGCCCGGCCCTATCTTCTATAGAGTCATGCAATTTGAATTGAGCGACGCTCAGCATTATCCAAGACCGTTAGACATCTGCTTACGTAGAGATGTCAATCACAGAGTGTGCACTCGCATTTGCAGAAGTACCCAGGCAGATGCAGCGATGGCGACATTTCTTATGAACAAGCAACTCTTTAAAATACACATATATGAATAAACAACATAACATGGGAATAATAATAATAATCGTAAAACAGTATGTTTTAGCTCTGCTAGAGGCGTGTGTTCACGAACGAGAGACTTAGCTTCCAGCCATAATCATGGAAGTAGGGAGAGGGGCTTCAAGGTGAAATAGATTTTTTCTGCCTCTAGATGGTGTCCTTGGACAAAAACTTCAGATTGCTGTTTAAATGCTCTTGTTTATGATTGGAATCTCCATTTTTTGTTGTTTCTGTGGTTGTAATCTTAACACTGTCATAAAGGTCTGCTTGGTTTGTGCAGAGAAGAGTACATTTACAGAATAGTACTGATTCATTTCACATCCAAACATCCATGTTTTAATGATTTTCTTCTTTCTGAGCAAGCTGCATGAGAACCTGCTGTGTCTAAAGTATCTTTGCATGTGATCTCAGCTTTTTGTCATGAGCAACCATTCCAGTATCTGGCAAGTGACTGATACAGGATATTAATACCAGCTAATTTTTGGAGTCTTACTGCTGAGTGTTTGGTTCAGTGTAATTCCCAATTTTTCACATCTGTCAGTGATGCGAGAGCTAGTCAGGAAATGCTCTTTCAAAGCTGTTAAAACCGAAGAAATGACAGCGGGCACATCAGCATGGGATTAATGGAGGCAAAAGCGTGATGTGAAGAAAAATTCTGATTTTCTAGCTTACCTGTCGTGCATGTTCTTGGACTGAGGACCTAAGAAGGCATTGGAAGGTAAATTCTCAAAACCTGAGACCAGAATTAGGACTTTTTTGGTGCGAGGCAGAAATGCCAACTACTGTGACGACTTCCTGCCCCGATCAGGCAATGTGCAACAATTAGTTCACTAAATTAACTGCATAAATGTGCTTTTTGTTTATAACATTGCACCATGCACACTGCAGCCTTTTGCTCTTATGTGGAAATGATTGTTTGAAACAAAGGTAGTTCAAAATTCTCATGTAACTAAATCTCCCCGAATCAAGCACGCAGCATCATTAAATAGGACAAATGGATCATGCACTTTCATTTTAAATTCCCCATCCTTGTTTTTAATGTGAGATAAAAAATAACATAAAATTTGAATACCTGCTGGCTCAATGCATGTAGGCTGACTGATTTGTGACTTCCAGTCAAAACCACATAAAAAAAGAAAAAGATGGAAACAGTTCATTCATTTATATACCATATAACGCCTATGCAGATTCTGTTATAATTCATTGAGTGAATGCACATAATGTGCCATCTGTAATTTTAATAATAAGAGGGCATTAATAGAGCTCTGGCATCAGTCGGGCATGGGGAGCTTTTAACGGTTAGCAGCAGATGTTTTGATGACTTTGCCTCTGCGCCTAAAGGTTTTTCTTAACATTAGGCCAAAATTTAGCTTAATTGTTTCCCTTCATCTGGCTCACTGTGGAGTAAATAAGTGCAGTTATGTATTGTTACTTTTCCAATAATGGTACAAAAATCCCACACACACACAAGAGCAAAGATGGACCCAAAACGTGTCTTTTAGGCTGTGCAAACATGAATGTAGGATAAGAAAATGTAAATGGGGGTCCCGTTCATTTTACATTCAACAAAACCCTAAAATGCTGACAAGTGTTTTACATGCTTTGGCGCCATGCCTGAGGTCTGTTAAATTATAAATGGCTTCTTATTGGTTGTAGCCACCCTTCAGGCCGTAGCACGGGGACAAATGCCAATTTAGTTTTGTAATACAAGTAGAAAAACAACTGGGAGATAAGGACGCCTGTGGATGTTATTCTGCCACATTCTCATTTTACATTAGGCATTAGCCCATCAGTTGGAACTGGCACATGCCTACAAGCAGTCAAAGCAACACAAACACGCTCACACACACCCACATACTGTACACTAGCTAGAAGCATGTGAGTGATAAACTACTTATGACGATCGCTTGCAAAATATGTTTAAGACTCTATTTTAAAGCTATGTTCACTTTGGTGAGAATAATATATTTGCATACAAGCACAAGAGTGCATTTTTCAAGTTTAATAAACTGAAGCAAGTTAATAAAGTAGAATTGTTTTTGTTGTGTTGATAGAACTGAATGTGTTGTCTCTTTTTTCATTTTCTCAACACACATTTTATTACGTTCAGAAAAAAGTAAAATTCTGCCTTTTAATAGTTTTTGAGTTTCACTCGAAGGCTTTTTTTCCCCTAATGTAACAAATAGACTAAGAAGAAACAGCAGATGCTCGCCACGATGAATTTGATATAAACAAAAAAAGCAAAATGCATGGATACAATTCAGTTTCCATATGGGTTACTGCAATAATTATCCATATAGGAGTGTTTCTCAGTATTTTTAGATACAACAGATTTGCTTCTCTGCATGAGGCCTAATTGGAGCCAAACGAAAATCACTTGACTTATGAGGTAAAATTGCTATGCTACTTTTTAAAAAAGTACCTGAGAAAGCCAAATATTTGTAGTTAGTAGATAATCTTTCATGATGCACGCTCTCATAAATCTCTGCTGTGACCTTTGACTCGCTGGGACATCCTTCATGCTGTGAACCTTCTGCAGTCCATCATCTATATTAGTCCTGTTTGATACGTGACCATGGGAATGTTGGAAGCAGCCAGGATCAAGACGCCTCCCAGAGTTGAAGGCTTGATTGGAATACCGCTGTGAGGTGCCACAACACATTCTTATCTTGAGATTATCTTCTCTAAATCAGAAAACTAGCGCAGGACAGGCTTGATCAGTAGAATACGTTGTAGCAGGCCTCTACTAGAATCCATATTGGACCACAAACAAGCTAGTTTTAGAAAGGATCTCAGTTATACCTTTATTTTATTCATCAAAATAAATGGGTCGGATTATTTAAAGGAGTCATTGCCTGAAATGTTCACTTTTCCACTTGAACAAATGTCTATAATGGCTTCCTAATGATTTTTCACTGGCTGAGACGATATTTAACATTGAAGCGTTTGTTTAATCTTGCCTTCTTCAACCAGCTCACATGCACCCCACAAGCACGTCGTCACAAAGGCAGGAAATAACCATATATGGACAGAGCAGAGCAACGCTGCTACAGCCCGCACTGCCCGGTACCGGGTACCCGCATACTTCCAGTTTCCAAATCCTTCCTAAACCATGGTTAATATTCACCAATATATGCAAACTAGACACGTACATAATGGGAAGAACCTCGTCTAAATGACAGAATTCACGTTTTCTCCCTCAACACTCAGTTACGACAATAAGCCGCTAAATCAAAACGACGTAAAAAATACGTAAACAGACGCTAACTATGCATATCTATGCAATAGTTAAATTTTCCAGAAAAGTCAGATTTTAAATGATAAATCTGTAAAATCATAAATTTGCAAGAAGAAAGTTAAGACAAAGTAAATACCCCCCATCATCTTGTAAGATTGACTTTTAAAATTTTAATGAAAACACTGGGATTACAGCTAGCTACCAAAGCTAGCTCGGTTCTGGGCTGCCCGCTGGATTCTGTTGAGGAGACGTGTGAAAGGAGGATGCTGGGGAAGATGACCTCCATCTTAAGGAACCCCTCCCACCCACTGCACTCCACTGTGGAGATCATGGACAGCTCCTCCAGAGGTAGACTGAGACATCCCAGATGTATCCTTGTTCTTATCTTTCTTCTAATTACCCTTTGAGTGATGGTGCTGCTGTGACAAGTGAATTTCCCCACTGTGGGATCAATAAAGTCTATTCTATTAAATATGCACTGAAACATTTACAGAACAATTCTTCCTAATTTATATAAAAAAATCTCACAAAAATGAGAAAAAAGCCAGAATGATGTCCTAGGGGTGAAGACTTTCCTGCATGGTCAAGCCCTTCTCCACATCACAAACTATAGCCTAGTAATAATTTCTCTGCATAAATTCATTAAATCATTTATTAGACAGTAGCAACCAGTTACATTTGTAACAATGAGAACCCGTCAAAAGTCTTGCAATAATAAAAACTGCTGGTTATGATCAGCAAGCAGTGCATTAAATACCAGGATGTAACCAGTCCTCCTAAAAATGAATCTGTATTCTATTTATGAATGAATCAGATGAAACAGAGCAGCACTAAGCACAAATATACTTCAGACAAAACCGTTTATCCTTTACGTTTATTTTCTTCAGCACAAATTTCCACAAATTTATCAAATTTATCAAAAACACCTGCTGAAATGGAGGATGTGCAATTTTATGAGAATGGAACAAAACCTGCTGAAACTCAAGCAATCAGAACGCTTGGACTATAGCGGCAGTAGGACTCTGTCCCTTCATATGTGTGAGTCAGTCCTGGACCTGCAGCAGGAAGGACATTCAGTACTTATTTTTAGAATTATAGTTGGTTTTATTGTAAAGGTTAGAGCAAGTTTGGTCCAAGACAGCACTAACCTTCTGCCACCCACACAGAGTTTTTTCAGTCAGTCAGAAAGATGACTTTATTCGTCCCCTATTAGCAAATCATTAGTGGATTCGAACATTTACTCCCAGCAAACACAATCAAAACAAAATAAACCAATGACTGTCAGCGCGTTTGAAACAGCTCCCAGAAACAAGCATCCGAGTTCGTCCCAAACTCAGCTGATGAAGCGACATAAACGCTTTTAACCAGTACGACTTGAGCGCTGGTGAAGGAAAGCTTCGGCTACATTTCAAGATTTCTAATTATTTTCACAAACTCTCAGCCGCTCAGCCTTTTTGACCATTAATCTGCTCTGCTCATGTTGAAGGGGTTGATTGGTCCCACAGCTGTACATTATATGCTGCACGCCGCATGAAAAACAGCACTATCTGAAATTCATCTTGCAACCCAAACCACGTCAGCTAATTGACACTCAAACAAAGCTGAGAAAGCTGCAGTCTGCTGCACTGATTGATGGATGAACATGAAAAGTAGCCTGCCTTTTCCCATTGTGTGCCTATTCAATCAAACCTAGGCCAGTGTGACTGGCTGGCATCAATATGCATGGAGATAGTCTGTCTCCTCTCTTCTCCACTTGTGTGTGAGGCGACACAGTCTGTCTGTTTTTCTTTGTTTGTCAAGGTGCGATCCATCTGTCCACCAGTGAACACAGCGAGACGGTGGCCCACTGCACTTTATTTTCATCAGCCCAAGAGTTGTGAAGAAAACACCCAGAAGAGAGGATTCTGCAACATTTCCTTCACCTGCGTGTAAACTTTTTCTTCGCATCATCACATTTCCATTTGAGCTTCCAGGAGCTGTTTATTACCAGAGTAACAACCAGGACAAACATAAAAAATCCTACCTTTAGACACAAAAAAAAAAAAGTTATTTTTACATAAGTGCAAATGTAATAAGTTAAAGCGGCAATCCGGAGTTTTCCCCTTTCAGGAATTATGTGTGATTTTTCAGAAAAACGTAAAAGTGATTGTCTTATCATGTAGTGTGATATAATGTAAGAAATACATCTTTTTTTTTTTTTTGCTAAGCCCGCCCCCTGCCCCATAGAGCTCTGTGCAATATGAACTGAGCGCCGACCAGAACTAACCAATAGCGTTAGACTACCGCTTACGTGCTTCAAATTTAAGGAAGTACCTCGGCTGATGCAGCGTTGATGAACTTTTCACGGACAAGTAAGTCTTTAAAATATAAATATATGAAAACACAACATGACATGAGAATAATAATCGTAAAACAACGTGTTTTAGCTCTGTTTGTTGACTACAGAAGCACATTCATAAACAAGAAACATGAAGTCACCATCTTAAATAACCGCATCGAACGACTATTGGTGTGATACGCTTGTCAGCCACTAGATGGTGCCATCAGATAAAAGAAATACTCCGGATAGCCGCTTTAATTACCTATAATAAAGCAATAGAATTTTGAATCCTGAATTTTAAATACCACCGGCGGCATTTAAACCCCAATAAATTTGATGAAAGAGTCCATTGGTCCCTTGATGCTCCTTCCAGCAGGATATTTGAACAGATGTTGTGGGAGAAGTAAACAGGTCCTGTCATTGTGTCTCACTTGTGTGCAGCACCTGTCAGCATTCATAAGACAGGAAGTAGGTCAAAAGGACTTTATAGAGGGGACATCATCTAAGGACAAAAGGACACTGATGGCAAAGTTTTCTCCCTTTAGAAGAACTATGAGCAGAAAATCACGTAATAATTCCTCTGCTGCAAGTCATTTGTTTTCATTTTGAGGACACAGTGTAATAACTGAGCGTGAGCTTATGCGGTCATGCCTTTAATGACCTTTTGTTCAAGAAAACATTTGATCCTTCTTGAAACTGTGAGGGAGACTCAGACTAATGCTTTTTAGTCATTTTTTGATCTCTCTCATCTTTCTAATCAAAATCATCTGATTGCAATGTTTAGACACCACAGAGCAGAACCTCTTCAAAGATTCCCAGGTTTCCCCAGCATGCATTTTACATCATGTTTATGCCTCCTGTTACATCTACCAAGACACCAGTCTGCACTAGTGAGAACTTATATCTAGAAGAGGAGGCCTTTTTGTGACATGCATCCATGAGCTGCAGAGAAAATCTGGACCTAATTCTCAGCACGCCCTGCAGAAATTCTCAGGTGTTCAAGTGTGAAAATTGTCACATCTAGGGTTCATTTTGGTGTTCCGGTGTGTGAGCTCACATGGGCTGTAAACAATAGTGGAGGGAAGTTTTATGAGTCAGGGACGCGTTGTTCTCTCCCGAACCACAAATTATATTTTGCCATAATTTTAACTCAATAAAATATATTTTTACAAATGGGTCATTTGTCTTTAAATTAGCAGGTTAATGGCGCTAAGCATGGCAGCAAATCCATTATAATGGATGTCAACCAGTAGAAATAAAGACCATTTCAGATAAAGATGCTAAAGAATTCATCATATATGACAGAAAGGAGTTGACTAATTAAAATTAGAAATTTATCAAAAAGCAACAAGAAGCCTTTTATTTAGCAGCGATCTAAGAGGCTGATATTTTGGTGATTCTGTTAAATTGAACCCATAACATGTTGGCATTGTTTTTATTTAACTTTGTTTTATTTTTATTTATTTTTTTATTCACCTTTATTTACCCAAAAGACATTTATATATATTTATACAGCAGGATTTTTGACCTAGGCATAACTGCAACAAATAAACAAAAAATAAATAAATAAAATTGACAAATAGATGTAGGTTATTTGAATAAACATGTCACTTAAAGAGGTCCTTCACTCATAGTTTTAAAACATTTGCAGAGGTCTCTAGTAGGAATGAATGCCCTGTAAGTCGTACTTTGGGGAAAAAAAGCTCTGGTGCCTCTGTTTCCGCGTGGAGAATTAATCTGGAGGAGAACGTAGCAAGTAGCTTCAGACGACAGGGTTTGGAGTCTTATTTCCTGATTTTTGGACACAACTGACTCCATTCGCTCTGTAATGTTGATGTTTTATCTCCACAAATAACAAAAGCCTGGAGGAGTTCTGCTGTGTTGTGGAGTTGCTAATGCTAACAGTTAGCTTCTACTAGCCGAGACGTTCTCTGCTGTTTCCTGGACGCTAAACCAACAACAGCCTTCCCCGTCGTGAGTCAAGATGGGTGAGTCCATGAATGTTCAGTGACAGTGTGACGTAGATCTGTCAGGATTTTCTAATCCTAGTGTTTCACCGTCTATTTTCTATCAGAAGCTAATGCAGGAGATAGGTGTAGGAGACTGTTTTCATGTTCAGCCTACATAGTGACCGATCATTTTCAAAAGCAATAAGTAAAAAAAATGGTTTCTCATTTAAAAACCTCTTTAATCTTATCAATACCATAATGAAACTTCATTCTTTGGACACTATTATCATTACTTTTTTGTAAAATTAAAAATAGGATGAAAATTATTGTTTGTTTATGGTGTAGAAGCTGAAGTTAAGCAATAAATACAACACTGAACAACACAAAATAAGTCAGGAAAAGTACATTTTAAGTAAACCTTTAATCAGCAAAATAAACAAAATAGAGGTCATGAGTCTAAATGTTCTGGTTAATGAATGATGGACAAACTCCTGATACAGTTCATCTTTGAAAATCAGACTTTAAAAGAGAAATGCAGGCGCTGTGGTCAAAGCTCAGCCAAAGGCCTGGATGTAACGGGCATCTGTTGAACTCAGCATTTTAAAACGATTTCTTGGCACCCTCTGCGTGCCTGGTTAGATCCGTCTCCTTTGATGTTTCCTTTAAAATTCAACTGATTTGAGAGGGAGATGAAACTAAGAATGTGTAAGAGGTGTTAAAAAGGCAAGAGAGCACACAGA
>SSNS01000038.1:3131216-3164663 GCA_006937985.1 Aphyosemion australe
TTTTAACTGCAACACGGCTTATGGTTGGAACAGTCCACCGTTCTCCATGATGAGATTCTTTCCAACATCAAGTCAGTTAGGCTAGAGAAGTAACTGATACACCAATTATGAACAGGTCTAAACAGTGGAGCAGATGATGCCTCTGAGTCAGGTGTTCATCAACTGTCAGATGTCTCCCGCAGCTGCCAGCCACTCACCCCCGCTCACCGGCACGATCGGATTCACTCAAAGTTTTCTGTGCAGCAGAATATCACTCCGGGTGAAAGTGTACCATTACCATGACCAACAGATATAATTATCGGCCAATCACACCACAACATCAACACATCAGTGTGTCAACGCTGATTATATATAATCATCTTTAAGAAGAGAGAGTTTTAGTCGTTTAGTAGAGGAGTTGATGAAGCCAACTGTGTAAAACAGCTCAAGAAGTTGGAACAAAATTAAAGAGAAACAAACCAACTGGCCTATCTCTTTTTATGTTGAGGATACAGTCGTGGCCAAAGGTTTAGAGAATGACACAAATATTAGTTTTCACAAAGTTTGCTGCTAAACTGCTTTTAGATCTTTGTTTCAGTTGTTTCTGTGATGTACTGAAATATAATTACAAGCACTTCATATGTTTCAAAGGCTTTTATCAACAATTACATGACATTTATGCAAAGAGTCAGTATTTGCAGTGTTGGCCTTTTAGGCTTCAGGGCGTCCAAGAAAGTCCAGCAAGCGCCAGGATCTAATAATGAGGATTCAGCTGCGGGATCCGAGTGCCACCAGTGCAGAGCTTGCTCAGGAATGGCAGCAGGCAGGTGTGAGCGCATCTGCACGCACAGTGAGGCGAAGACTTTTGGAAGATGGCCTGGTGTCAAGAAGGGCAGCAAAGAAGCCACTTCTCTCCAAAAAAAAACATCAGGGACAGATTGATCTTCTGCAAAAAGTATGGCGAATGGACTGCTGAGGACTGGGGCAATGTGAAAAGTGTGTTACAGTAATCTAGATGGGAGGAGTTAAAGGCATGAATAACCATTTCAAGTTCATGTTTTCACACCAACCTTCGCAGTTTGGAGATATTTCTGAAATGATAAAAACAGTTTCTGACCAGCGTTTTTGAGTGGCCTTCAAGAGACATTGATTGGTCAAAGACAACAACCAAAATTCTCATGTTTGACTTGACAGCAGAAGCTAAATGACCAAGTTGTTGGCTAATCAGAGGAGCCATGCTCTCAGGGGCAACGGTCAGACATTCAGTCTTTTCAGAGTTTAACTGAAGGAAGTTATCTTCTAGCCAGCTAGTGATCGCTGATAGGCACTCTAGTAGTTCAGCCAGTTTATAGAACTCAGACTCCTTAAAGGAGCAGTACAGCTGAATGTCATCTGCGTATAGGTGATAAGAGACATTGTGAAAAGCATCAATTATCTGTCCAAGAGGGTGTATATATAATAAAAATAGGAGTGGACCTAAAACAGAGCCTTGGGGTACCCCACAGGACAGGTTTGTGGAATCTGACATGAAGAATGGTACCAAAACACCCTCCGACAGCAACTTCTTCCAACATTCCAGCAACAGTTTGGTGAAGAACAACGCATTTTCCAGCACGATGGAGCACCGTGCCATAAGGCAAAAGTGATAACTCAGGGGCTCAGGGACCAAAACGTTGAAATTTTGGGTTCATGGCCTGGAAACTCCCCAGATCTTAATCCCATTGAGAACTTGTGGTCAATCCTCAAGAGGCGGGTGGACAAACAAAAACCCACTAATTCTGACAAACTCCAAGAAGTGATGATGAAAGAATGGGTTGCTATCAGTCAGGATTTGGCCCAGAAGTTGATTGAGAGCATGCCCAGTCGAACTGCAGAGGTCCTGAAAAAGAAGGGCCAACACTGCAAATACTGACTCTTTGCATAAATGTCATGTAACTGTTGATAAAAGCCTTTGAAACATATGAAGTGCTTGTAATTATATTTCAGTACATCACAGAAACAACTGAAACAAAGATCTAAAAACAGTTTAGCAGCAAACTTTGTGAAAACTAATATTTGTGTCATTTTCTAAACTTTTGGCCACGACTGTAGATGGGAGATACTTGTGAGCTCTCACGGAAGGGAAGCATCCCACCACGTCCCGCAGGACTACCCGTGCCCCGGTTAAAGACACTTTTATAAAAGACAACAGAATCATTTATTGAACTAACATCAAAAATTAATACTAAAAGGCTTTCCCATGTTGCCTCCTATTGTTTCTTTCAACCGTCCTGATAGGCTTTTATTGTTCCCTTGTTGCCTTTATTATCTGGAGAGCGGGGACTGAGTTCGGTTTCACTTTGTGTGTTGAGTTTTCTTCCCTTCCCTACTCCCTTATGGTCTCTCTGTTTTTTCCTCCACCTGCTTCTGGCCTCCATCTGTTTCTCCAAGCATTTGAGTTGTTTTCCTTTTTTCCGAGGCTTTACCATCATCCTCGAGAGAGTTTGACATGATATTAAGTTATAGTTACAAGGCAATACTGTGATGTTGTTCCTAAGGGAAATCTCTCCGCTCTGGAATATGACATTTTTACTAGAGGAGGCAGGTGTCTGCCTCGCTGAACCAAACAACGATATATTTAATTTTGAAAATGGATATGTAGTACCACCTTTAAGCCACTAGGGATTCTATTTCCGCGATGAAAACATCTTCCTTTTTTCCTTAGTTCTTGCCCAAGAAGATGGTAATTCATTGACGGAGTGAGCTATGATGCCAACGCTGACAGGTGTGGGCATAACCAGGTGCTGCCTTGTGATGCTGACATAAAATTTATGTCTCTCATCTCGCGGTGAAGGCCGTGTCTTTACCAGCTGCTGCAACCTTGTGAGGAGAAAGCTAAGAGGTTTTAATTAGGAGTAAGAGTGTTGTTAATTACACATTCATTCAATCTCGCATAACTGTCTTACTAAGAACTTCTTTCTGCCACCTGACTCCTCCCTGTCTCCTTTCTTGTCAGTCCAATACCGATTCAAGTACCAGTGAATTTACTCCTCTGCCTACTGGGAAAAGGAAAGCAAATTTGTTAATTTGATGTATTGCACTCCTTACTCCTTTCATGCCTCCCCTTCACTCATCTCCCACACCGTTCAGCAAGCTTATCATTTTTGATCTAGGACCCCCGTGAGGAGTCACGTTTAAAGAGGCAGACTCCTGGCAGCTTTCTTCCCTCTGCTGGCCTGGATTTAAGTGATACGGGAGAAGGTGCAGCAGATTACACCCTTAAACAACTCGGGGAACAATGAGCGGAACATTTTCCCGTGAAAAGCACCTGGGTTCATTATTCTAACTAATTTAATTTTTCCCTTTTGTACAAACGAGATGATGAGGTCATAACTCAGCGTGGAAACTTGAGACAGAGGCCGTTGCTGCTGTCAGTTTGATAAAGACATGTAATATGCTCATGTTCCCCCAGATACATAAGACAAAAGAGACTTTAATCTTTCCCCACAGTGTAGCCAAGCCTCCCTGATATTCATTCAGAGTAAGAAATAACTTTTCAGTGCTATTAATTACCATTTACAGTTGTTTTTATCATATTAGAAACAGATTATATGTCTCAACAGCACCTCAAAATAAAAAGGTGTGCACCTGCGAGCTAGGTAATGGAGTTGTTCTAGCACAGGCCAGATTCTTTCTGCTCTGACTGGCTTCCATCCAGACAAACTGGTCCTGCAGAATCAAAATGTTCTAGCAAAAGCAAAGAACCGTTTATGTCTGGGGTTATGGAGACTAATTAGATCAAATAAAATTTTGCGAGTGCCACATTTAGACTAGAATAGAAATCCACAGTCGTGAAAATCAACGAAAAACAAAACATACAGCTTTAATATTGATGAGAAATCAAAGCAGCAGTGGAAGAACACGAACTCATTAGCTTCCTTCTTCCCGCTGCTGTTTGTTTAGAAATGACAGTCAGGGGTCGGGAACGTTGGTTGGCTTATGTGAAGAGCATTCATAAACACCAACTGTTGTTTTAAAAGAGCCATTTCTAAAATTTTATTTTAATGGGAGATTATTAGTAATTGAATCGCCTCTGCCTGGACACATTATGTTTAATCTACTTCTCATTTATCCCAAATGACTTTGCATAAAACAGTTCTCATTTTGAAAGCTTTTTAATAGTTCATAGGGTGTCATAAAATTACTATTACGCTGGAAATCGTTGAATTTTGAGACTGAGACTCACTCATAGATGGACATATAGCTAATGGTGGACAGAAGCCGTTATCTCCTGTAAGGTCTGCAGTCGTTCATGTGCAGACAGCTGGGTGTCGAATTAGATGTTACACTTGTCCTGTGATGATGAGGAATGAAACAAGGAGTTGGATCCATCTAGTCAGCATGCTTGTAGGATTAACTTGCCCCAAACTCATCAGTAAGCAGAATGAGCCTCTTTGATTCTGTTGCATGAATATTTTATGAACTCAACTTTTGTTTTTTGTCTTCACACCATGATACGGCTCTGACACTAACTCTCATGCCAGGAGAGGCCGTGTACAACCAGACGGGTTGGGATGTGACAAAAGCTTTATGGACCATGGAACGCTGCTGCTATGACAACGAACCCAAACAACCTCACACTGGATGTTTCCATCGTCAAGCTATCAAAATCGATCAAGATAAACTCTACTGTCCTCATGTTGAGTGTATTCCAGTGGGTTCTCCATCCTGTATGAAGGGACCTTTTCATAATAAATGTTAGAATTATGGGAAAAGTTTTTTTTATTTCAAATTTTATAAGAAACCTGAACAGGTTAAATTCATTACTAACCTGCATCCTTTTGATTAATGACATGCCACACAAGTTAAACATGGCGAAACAATAAAAGAATGAATTCAAGGTTATGCACAGTCTCCCATGACATCACAAGAACTCATGCGATCTTTTAGCACTTGGTGTTTGTGAAGGGGATGGTTCTCAGCTACTAACAACCTCAGAATTTACAATTCTAGCCATTTTTGTGTTGACACACATCAATGTTGACATCATGAATGGGATTTACCCATAAACAGAATTAGTTTTACGTGCAATGCAATGTACATGCAAAAATGATTTCTGAAATATTTATTAGTAAATCGTCCAGTGGTTGATGACAGTTGAATTCAATAGTTATTGGTAACATTTTAGACACAGCTTAGGTACTGAGTATATAAGGAATTGATCCTAAGGGCTGGAATATACCTGCTGTTTAACCTGGCGTTGGCACAGGCAGCAGGCTGCGTCTTTGTTCACATACTTGCAGCTACGCGGCGCTACATTACATGTAGTACTGGCGTGTTCCACTAGGGGGCAAACTAGAGTACACAGACCAGATAGAGAGCCAAGTTTGTGGGTACAACCAAAACAAACATGGCGTCAATAAATGAGATGAGTTCATTTTGAGATCATGACAGAAAAAAAGAGCAGCGGTATCGTAGATGGAGAGCAAGGCCTCTAAACCAGAGGAGTCACTTGTATTTTTTTACGGGGCGGGCGTCGGAACGAGCCCTCGCCGCGGGAACAAACATCACGTGTCTAAAGCGGATCTTCATCCGTGTATGTCACACATCACGTGATCAGGAAGCGGAAAATCAATGGATTCCGAGTTTTTTTTGGGACGCTGTTGTGAAAGAAGCGATGCGCCGAACCGGAAATGCTTCTGCAGCAGCGTTTGGGCACCAGATTGTGAAAGAACGGATAACGCTAGAAATACAGCGATTCTTCCTGATGTAAGAAGTGAGTCTACTCTTTCTTTAGGTAGTTTTGGCGTTTACATGATCATAGAGCACAATGTTCTGTGACTCTTCAAAAAACAGTAAAAACGCTCAAAAACGCTGGCAGTGAATGAGTTAAACAGCAAGTATATTCCGGGCCTAATACTAACGCAAACTCTTAGCTCAGTATCTGTAAAACCATCTTAAATTGGTTTGAGTCCAAAAAGTAATCAGTTGTGGATGCACTTTAAACACAAACTTGCAGATTGTTTCATTAAATGCCTACCACTAGTTGTTTAGCTAACGCTACACACAAACAAACACATGCAATCTGACCGCCTTGGGCTCATTAGGAAACAGAATTTCATACCACAATGCATCAGATTGCTATGAATGACTCTCAGAAATCATTCTCGTCTAGCTTGACACTTTTGACATATGATTATTACACCGAAACAAATATACATGGTTCCGGTTGCTAAGCAACTATGGCTGATTAAATTCATTCATCCGGCAGCCTGATCAGCCTGTGAGCTGATGAACGTAGCACAGAGCAGCTTGACCACATTCGGTCCTACAAGTGACTGTGTGCTTTATTTGTTTACTCACTTGGGGGGTAAAGAGCCCCCGTGCTCATGAGGAATGGCACTAGCTTTGTTTTATGTGCTCTGCATGTGTTCAATACAGCAGCTACACAGCAGCATTTGGATAATTGCTATGAGTGAATAAGAGCACAGGTGCTTTCTGTGTGACTGTATGTGAGTAATTTCTTCAATAAAAGTGCCCGTCTCCATGTTGGTCTCCTTATAATTATTGACTGAGAGATGTTCTGCAAACAAATGGTTTAACAAAGGTCTTGATTTTGAAGTGTTTTGAATGTGTGTGGATGTGAAAATGTGTGTGTGGTTAAAAAAAACAAATTCTGTAAAATACACATCACACAATTATGCATTTTCATGTTTATTTTATAATGGCATTAAGAAAATATACATGAACGACTTCATTATGTTCCTGGACAAATGTCAGATTAAAAGGGACACTTTGCAACTTTTTCATATTTTTAAATCATGTTCTTGAGCCAGTATGTGCTAAAATGACCCTTTACAGGGTTAACGAAAGGCCACCTAGCCCATGTCGGCCCCTGTGGCCAGAATGTTGCACTTGCAACTTCAGGGTTGCCGGTCCGGTCTGTTGGGACTTAGAAACATTTGAGCTTGACATGCCTGGATCTGCAGTCTGGTTCCAGCATGTTTCCTGCATGTTTTAGATCATGAACGCAGCTGATTTGTTTGATTTAGTGATGAACCGCTCCTGTAGACACTAATGAAGGCTGAGGAGACATTTCAGCAGTTAGATTAAGGTGTTAAAAAGACAAACGCACAGCGAGGAGATAAGTTTTACTTTCGGTTTCACCAACGAACACTAGGGGGTGCTAAAAACAAGCCAAAACTGACTAGTGTCCCTTTAAAATATTTACATCTGTCTATGTATCTGTTCTCTCTCTTCATCAGCAGCCTTCAGCTCCTCCTGGGGAAGCCTAAGATGTTCCCAGGCCAGGGAGGAATTTAGAATTTATCCAACAAGTTTGGAGTTTCTCCCATAGTTTCCTGTAGGACATGCCTGGAGGGGGAAAAAAACTCCAGATGTAGACGAAGGAAGGAAGGACCCAAAACATCTCAGCTGGCTCATCTTGACACAATGGAGCAAGGGCCAAACTCCCAGCTACCTCCACATATTTAGAGATTCTCAGGTTATCACTAAGCCTGAGCCCAGCCACACCATGGAGGAAGCTAAATTCAGTCGTCTGTTTCTGGATTCTGTTCTCTAAAATCTAAATCTAGTTACCATAGATACAGGTGGGAATGTGCAGATAATTTTTGTCCGCTTATCTGGAGTCGGGTCGCNACTGTGTGCTTTATTTGTTTACTCACTTGGGGGGTAAAGATCCCCCCGTGCTCATGAGGAATGGCACTAGCTTTGTTTTATGTGCTCTGCATGTGTTCAATACAGCAGCTACACAGCAGCATTTGGATAATTGCTATGAGTGAATAAGAGCACAGGTGCTTTCTGTGTGACTGTATGTGAGTAATTTCTTCAATAAAAGTGCCCGTCTCCATGTTGGTCTCCTTATAATTATTGACTGAGAGCTTTTCCAAGATGTTCTGCAAACAAATGGTTTAACAAAGGTCTTGATTTTGAAGTGTTTTGAATGTGTGTGGATGTGAAAATGTGTGTGTGGTTAAAAAAAAATCAAAACTTTTCTGTAAAATACACATCACACAATTATGCATTTTCATGTTTATTTTATAATGACATTAAGAAAATATACATGAATGACTTCATTATGTTCCTGGACAAATGTCAGATTAAAAGGGACACTTTGCAACTTTTTAATATTTTTAAATCATGTTCTTGAGCCAGTATGTGCTAAAATGACCCTTTACAGGGTTAACGAAAGGCCACCTAGCCCATGTCGGCCCCTGTGGCCAGAATATTGCACTTGCAACTTCAGGGTTGCCGGTCCGGCCTGTTGGGACTTAGAAAAAATCGAGCTTGACATACCTGGCTCTGCAGTCTGCTTCCAGCATGTTTAAATCATGAACACAGCTGATTTGTTTGATTTAGTGAAGAACCGCTCCTGTAGACACTAATGAAGGCTGAGGAGACATTTCAGCAGGTAGATTAAGGTGTTAAAAAGACAAACGCACAGCGAGGAGATAAGTTTTACTTTCGGTTTCACCAACAAACACTAGGGGGTGCTAAAAACAAGCCAAAACTGACTAGTGTTCCTTTAAAATATTTACATCTGTCTATTTAAAAAAAAATAAATAAAGTAACTTTGCATCTGTTCTCTCTCTTCATCAGCAGCCTTCAGCTCCTCCTGGGGAATCCTAAGGTGTTCCCAGGCCAGGGAGGAATTTAGAATTTATCCAACAAGTTTGGAGTTTCTCCCATAGTTTCCTGTAGGACATGCCTGGAGGGGGAAAAAAACTCCAGATGTAGACGAAGGAAGGAAGAAGGAGACAAGAACCCAAAACATCTCAGCTGGCTCATCTTGACACAATGGAGCAGGGGCCAAACTCCCAGCTACCTCCACATATTTAGAGATTCTCAGGTTATCACTAAGCCTGAGCCCAGCCACACCATGGAGGAAGCTAAATTCAGTCGTCTGTTTCTGGATTCTGTTCTCTAAAATCTAAATCTAGTTACCATAGATACAGGTGGGAATGTGCAGATAGATTTAGGATCCTTACTATAACATACAGGGCTCTACATGGCCAAGCTCCTCCTTATGTTACTGAACTGTTAAAGCCTTATGCTCCAACCCGAGCCCTCAGGTCCACCAACCAGAACCTTCTAGAAATTCCAAAGACCAGATAGAAAAGTCGAGGTGATCGCTCTTTCCAGGCTGTTGCACCCCGACTTTGGAATGAACTTCCTTTATCCCTACGTGTTACTGACAGTCTGGTCACCTTTAGAAAGCAGCTGAAGACCCTTTTGTTTAAAACTGCTTTTACTTAAATCTTTTATGTTTTATTCATTTTTTCTTACTTGTATTTATAATAATCTTTCATTTGTTATTATTTTTATAATTTTATGACTTTCTGTTTTCTGATTTTTAATGATTTTATGATATTCTGTTGTTTTGTTTTAAGATCATTTTATGATGACCATCTTGTGTTTTGTTGATCTTTGTGAAGCACTTTGTGATTCTCTGTCTGTGATAAGTGCTATACAAATAAAATTTACTTACTTACTTACTTTACTTAGATAAAGAGCGTTGTCTTTAGAATCAGCTTCTTCTTCACCACAACAGACCAGAGCAATGGCCTCATTACAGCAGACAAAGCCCCAATCTATGAGTCCATCCTTCTCAAGACAGTCATTCATGAACAGGACAAAACGGTTCAACTCCTTTGCCCCAAGCAAGGATTCACTCCCAACCTCCAGGGAGAATTTAAACTTTTTCTTTTTGCATTAAATGATACAGAAATGTCACTTGTATTTTATAACAGCATATAAAATGCTTAACTCTTAAATATTATTGATGTTTTCCTTTAAATGTGCATTTGTCATTAGTTTGATTTCCACATAAATATTTTCTGCCTGATTATCCCAACTGTGACCATACTGACTACAGTCTGTAGCTGGTAGGAAACGGACTACAACTAACAACCCCCTATAATGCAATCTCACATATCAGAACTGTTTCAGTAAATAGGAACGCATGCATTATCTAAAGAATTATTTCTGTTTCTATAGAGTCTGGATCAAGATCTGATTACCATCCATCCATCCATCCATCCATCCATCCATCCATCCATCCATCCATCCATCCATCCATCCATCCATCCATCCATCCATCCATCCATCCATCCATCCATCCATCCATCCATTTTTGTCCACTTATCTGGAGTCGGGTCGTGGGGGCAGCAGCCTATAGCAGAGTGACCCAGACTTCTCTCTCCCCAGTCACTTGGCCCAGCTCCTCCGGGGGAATCCCAAGGCATTCCCTGACCAACTGAGAAACATAGTCCCTCCAGCATGTCCTGGGCCTTCCTTTATGTCTCCTCCTGGTTGGACGTGCCTGAAAAACCTCACCAGGGAGGCGTCCAGGAGGCATCCTAACTAGATGCCCGAGCCACCTCAACTGGCTCCTCTTGATGTGGAGGAGCAGTGGATCAAATCTAAGCCCCTCCTGGATGACCGAGCTTCTCACCCTATCTCTGAGGGAGACCCAGACACCCTGCGGAGAAAAGCGGTTTTTGACCGCTTGTATCCATGATCTCATTCTTTCGGTCACTACCCAAAGCTCGTGACCATAGATGAGGGTAGGAACGTAGATCGACCGGTAAATCAAGAGCTTCGCTTTCTGTCTCAGCTCTCGCTTCACCACGACAGACCGGTACAACGCCTGCATCACCTCAGACGCAGCACCAATCCGTTTATCAATCCCACGCTCCATCTTTCCCTCACTCATGACCTCGAGATACTTAAACTCCTCCACTTGGGGCAGGACCTCGTCCCTGACCTGGAGAAGGCATTCTACCCTTTTCCAACTGAAGACCATGGTCTCGCATTTAGAGGAGCTGATTCTCATCACAACCGCTTCACACTCGGCTGCGAACCGCTCCAGTAAAAGCCGGAGATCACGTTCTGACGAAGCCAACAGGACCACATCATCTGCAAAAAGCAGAGACCTGATCATTAGACCACCAAGATGGATTGATTACCATATAAACACAATATAATTTATGTCAATGCCTGTTTATTCCTATTTAAAATGATACTTTTTAAATTATTGAGAAGTTAAAAATGGTCACCACGATGAAATATTAACAATAAATTCAAAACATTCTCATTTCTTCATCATATCTTTCCTGTCTTTGTTCTTTTCTTTGGCACTCGTTTGTAAATTCTTCTAATCCTTTTTGATGAATGTAGCTAAAACCTAAACCCAGTTGAAGGTCTCATTAGGACAGAAGGTCATGCGTGTCCTACAGTCCTGTTAATGAACGCTTATGACTTCTCAGACGAAGCACTGAGAATATGCGCCGTAATTGTCTCAATTCTAATGTGAAATGGTGTGCAACATTATAATTGTTTTTTTAAATGATCATTTTTTTCAGTTCTGAATTGAATGTATGCTGTTTCTGTTGTCTTTACAACTGAAGTCACTTGATCATTTAGAAAATGAGATTATTATAAATAAATCTGAGTGAATGGCGCTTGTATTCAAAGCAGCAACGCTGATAACCATCTACCGTGCCACAGGATGCATATTTCTTCACTCACTTCTGTGCACATCAGCTCTCAGGCCTCTGCCGATTCCTTTTCCTTTATGTTCACAGTACCGAAGTCGACACTGATGTTCTTGTGTAATGGAAGTCAATTTGTTTGAGAAATATGACGCTGCTGTTCGCAGAAAGCTGCAGCAATTGTCGGAGTGCATGTTTGCATCAGTGCAAGCACGTGTAAACAGATTTTTCTTCACTGAATGACTCTATTATTGTACCACTGAAATGTTCTTCTGCACCCCACAGATAAAAAAAAATCCAAACATGAGAAAACATAAAAAAAGAAATGTCTGATAGCTGTCCTGTGTTTTATTTCAGTAGAAGCTTTTTCAGGACGTCAGCTTTTGTGGTGGGTTTTATTTATTTGTTTATTTATTTATTTTGGTGTATTTTTCACGGGTCAAACTCATGTTGAGTTTTGAACACTAAAAGCAAACAATCTGTTATAAAAAGCACAGGTATGAAGTGAGTAGCGGTTATTTGGTGTCATTTCACTTGTTTTCATGCAAAACATTTTTTGTTTGTACAGGCTGCAAAACCAAAAGGCCAATTACTGACAAAGCTTGACAAATGAAGCCGTTTAAACTTTGGCAGCTGTATGATTTTAGCTGACAAATGACTAGAGAATCTCAATCGTTCTCCTATTGGATGGATTTTTCATTGATAAATAATAAAAGTAAACATATACAACTATAAAACAATCGCCTATGTGACACGATTGCATTTTATTTAAATAGGAATGAGAAATATGTACAATCCTAAAATGTTTTAGATCTAAAAGTCACAAAACTTTGGTAACACTTTACAATATGGGTCGCTTTATTAACATTACTTAGGGCTTTATTAAGCATTAAAAATATATTAAAGTATTAATTTTTTCATATTAAAGCAACATTCCGCAACTTTTACACCTTAAAATTATGCTTTTTTTGTAAAGTTTTTGCATCATACTATCATCTATTATGTTCATTTTCATACCTGTGATAGTGTTGGGGGGTCCCACGTCTGTTTACTGCACTATACAGTTTTTGTGCTTCGGGTAGCTGCAGGAAGTACTGACTGGGTGTCGTTTTATGACACGATATGGCAAGCCAAAGGAATAAAAAGGTGTGCGTTCTAAATGTGCATTATGTCCGACAAAATGCGCGTCCTGAACGAGTGTTTTGGCGGACATAATGCGAGTTTAGAACGCGCATTTTTTTATCCCTTTGGCTTGCCATAATTGTATAACGTAGACTCGCTGTAGCAGCGGCAGATTCACCAAAGAAAGCTAGAAATCCCTTATCAGAGGAATCTAGGAAAAGAAAAGAAGAACGTGATAGAGCAAGAGCAAAGACCAGAGTTATTATTGGGCCGTCTTTTCCTCGTTGGAGAGCTCTTTTAGAAAGAACAGCATGAACTACGGACTCTGACCTAGCCGTGCTGCTAATGGCTAGGTAAGTAATAAATGATTTCACCAGGGTTATTGTGTTTGGTCGGGCATAAAGTTTTTTGATTGATTGATTGATTGATTTTATTCGAACATTAAAAAAATAAGATAAAAATAAAAACAAATATTTACAGGAAAACACTATAAAACAACAAAAAACAAAAAAAAAAAACTAACTAAATGGTCAAAACAAAATATATATAACAAAAAATATATATGTATATAACAAAATAAAATTCATATACAGTTCGAAAAGGAGTAGGAAGAAGCTGATGCTTATTAAATCCTACCCCAAGTGATTCAACAAAATACACATGTTGATATTTTTATAATTAAACTGCTCACCATATCACAAATACTCAATCCACACACGAAGTCTCATTAAATGGACAATACTCCAACTTCATCCATCAAAATACCACTGTTCAGAGTACTCAAAGCTGTGGTACATCCATGTATTTTTGCAAAAGGGATCTTTTATATAATATTTTAAATTGATTTATATTCACACAGCGTTTCAAATTCTCATCCATACTATTCCACAAATTCACTCCACAAACTGTCATGCACATTTGCCTCATTGTTGTTCGTGCGTTGCGTTTTCTAAAATTTAGCTCGCCTCTTAACTCATAACCCCCAATCCTTTCAGAAAACATTTTTTTTATATTTTCTGGTAATTGATTATTTCTTGCTCTGTACATTATTTGTCCAGTTTTAAATTTTACGAGATCCATAAATTTGACAATATTAGACTCTAAAAATAATGAATTTGTGTGCTCCAGATATCCCACTTTATTAATGATTCTTATTGCTTTTTTTTGTAATGTACAAAGTGGCTGTAAAGTGCATTTGTATGTATTTCCCCAAATCTCCACACAGTAACTCAAATATGATGCAACCATTGAATAGTAAAGGATTTTTAACGATTCCCGGTTTAGCAAATGCTTGTTGTTATACAGTCCTGATAAAACTATTTATTCAATGTGTGGAGGTGGAAAAGTTTGCTTTCGTAGTTTTGCCTGACATTAGGAATGTAAACATGCCTCTTATGCCTGAGAGAGAGATTTGATTTTACAACAGTGACATTACGCAGCAAGCCTCTAGAGGGCGACAGAGACCATATAACTGCAAAGTTGCGGAATGCTGCTTTAAAGTTAATATTAGGTAATGCATTACTGAGCAGATCCCCCCCCCCCCAACCTTAAGGACATTTAATAGTTGAAGGTGGAATATGGAACCATTTATTAAAAGGCTATATTTTTTAAAAATAATACCTCCCCGAGGCGTTTAGAGGTGTGCAGAATGAATGTACAGATTCTCATTTAAAAGCTATATTCAATAAAACAAATATTCAAAAATGTGATTTTGACGGGCACGACACTGGGTTTATGTCTACTTCTACCAGCCACAAGAGGGCACCATTGTGGTAAAAAGTCCGCTCAGCAAGGCGAGGCTGCGACTGTGTAAAATGGCGGACTTGACAAGTCAAGCGGCTAATTCTGAGCCCAGAAGATGTTCCAACGGTAAATACTGTTGTAAAATAAACTCATTAGTAGAAATTAGTCCTTACCCTGTACGATTCATCACTGGACATGGTGCTGGCTGGTCACTTCACGTATCAGCAGTGAACCAACACCCCGACGGCTGGAAAATTAGTTCTGTTGTTGTAATACCACCTCTGAACACTAGATGTTGCTATAACGCCCGTGTTCCATATTCAACCTTTACCAATATCGCGACCGTTAATAAAGGGATCCTTTGTTTATTAATGATTAACAATGCACTAAGTAACATTAATAAAGGGACGCTTATTGTAAATTGTTACCAAAACTTTTTTCTGACAAATGGACGTTATGTATGTCTATAATTTATAGAGAGGTCAGATTGGAACATTTGACTTGGCAGAAGGATACTCACAATCAGAAAAAAGGAAATCTTAGAATGCACAAATACATTTATTGTAGTTGACATTTACCTTAGCAGATTCCTCTCAAACAAGTGTGAAAAATGCCACAAAATCCCAAACTATGTATTTATGTCTTTTTTGTAGTTACAGACGTAAAAATACCTGCATAACGGCAAATAGAGTCGCTACATTTGTGTGTGTCAAAAGTAAGGCAGCACACCTGTCATAAAAAGTACATTGTTTGACTTCTGTTTCAGCCATGATGGTTGTAGTTTTCTTTTTCCAAATGTCATTTTTGTGTT
Organism: Aphyosemion australe; assembly: GCA_006937985.1. Lineage (NCBI taxonomy): Eukaryota > Metazoa > Chordata > Actinopteri > Cyprinodontiformes > Nothobranchiidae > Aphyosemion > Aphyosemion australe. The sequence goes on from SSNS01000038.1 coordinate 3,146,364, forward strand.
TGCATGCTGTTTCCTTGCTTTCTGAGTTGCTGTTCTGTCATTATTTCAATATATAACTGACTTCAGCCCTGTCTCTTCTAAGACAGAGATTTTTGAAAACTGACATTTTCTGTTGCGTTTGTACTTCTCGTACACACGCAGATTGAGTTTTGGTTGGAAAACGGATTTTTAAAAACACTTTCCAAAGTAGAGTTTTTTTAAGCATGTGTTTGGTGTTTCAACTTGAACCCAAACTTTTTGATAAACAGTGATGTTAGCAGTCGATGCTGTGCTCAAACTTGTTTACTTTGTACCCTCGAAATCAAAACAACTATTGATCCAAATACTTTGATGTTGTATGTTACCCAAAATGCATTGCAAGAATACATACATCTTGTTTGTTGGCAATGCAACTAAAAAACATAGTTCATCTGAGAAAAGCACTAATCGGTAATGAGGAAGACTATTTGAACATAAATAAAAGCAGTGTGATGTTAAATTTGTTTTTTGATTACGTTTATATACAAGAAGTTACATGAATTAAAGGTTGAATATGGAACACAGTCACTCGACTCCTAGTGTTCAGAGGTGGTATTGCAACAACAGAACAAATTTTCCAGCCGTCGGGGTGTTGGTTCACTGCTGATACGTGAAATGACCAGCCATCACCATGTCCAGTGATGAATCGTACAGGGTAAGGACTCATTTCTACTAATATGTTTATTTTACAACAGTATTTACCGTTAGAACACCTTCTGGGCTCAGAATCAGCTGCTTGACTTGTCAAGTCCGCCTTTTTACACAGTCCCAGCCTCGCCTTGCTGACTTTTCACTGCACCAGTGCCCTCTAGTGGCTGCTAGATGTAAACATAAACCCAGCGTTGTGCCCGTCAAAATAAAATTTTGATTATTTTTTTTAAATATAGCTTTTAAAGGAACAACTGTACATTCATTGTGCACACCTCTAAATGCCCCATGGAGGTATTATTTTTAAAAAATATACCTTTTCATGAAATTGTTCCATATTCCACCTTTAACCATTTATATTTGCTACAAAATGTATAGTTTATTCAGTGTTCTGACTTTAAAAGGTAAACTGAGTCTAGTTTAGAGCTTTTAGAAAAATCCTTTCTAAACAATAATAAAATAATTTATAAACATTGAATATGAAAAAAATAATTTTTTTGCTAAAATGATAAGTCTTTAGTGCTGCAAAGAGTCAAATTTGTTCTATTTCTTTCCAAATTCTCAGCTGTGAGACTTACCAAAAATTATGTTATTGGATCTTCAACAAAATTCTGTTGGTATAGTTGTTCTGGTTGTGCAACATCTCTATGCAAAGTACCTGAAGAATGGAGCCATTATACAGTATATGTTGTCTTCTGTCAGTTTCATTTCATCCTGATGGGTTCTAAAGTGTTTAATAACCAAGAGCAGATGGAGATGATATTAGACATACAGGGTATCAGCACACAATAAACATAATGGTAACTACCATCTAATTAGACAACATAAGTTCATGCACATAGTGCCAGGATCTCAACAGTTCAACATATCCATCCATCCATCCATCCATCCATCCATCCATCCATCCATCCATCCATCCATCCATCCATCCATCCATCCATCCATCCATCTTTCGCTTATCCGGAGGATGCGGGGGCAGCAGCTTAAGGAGGGAAGCCCAGACTTCCCTCTCCCCAGCCACTTGGGCCAGCTCCTCCGGGGGAATCCCAAGGCGTTCCCAGGCCAGCCGAGAGACATAATCTCTCCAGCGTGTCCTGGGTCTTCCTTTGGGTCTCCTCCCGGTTAGACGTCCCCAGAAAACCTCACCAGGGAGGCGTCCAGGAGGCATCCTAATCAGATGCCCGAGCCACCTCAAATGGCTCCTCTCAATGTGGAGGAGCAGCGGGTCTACTCCGAGCCCCTCCCGGATGACCGAGCTTCTCACCCTATCTCTAAGGGAGAGCCCAGCCACCCTGCGAAGAAAACTAATTTTGGCTGCTTGTATCCACGATCTCGTTCTTTTGGTCACTACCCAAAGCTCGTGACCATAGGTGAGGGTAGGAACGTAGATCGACCGGTAAATTGAGAGCTTCGCCTTTCGGCTCAGCTCTCTCTTCACCACAACAGACCAGTACAACGCCCCCATCACTGCAGACGCAGCACCAAGGTTCAGACCTGTTCACCAAATATCGATCTCACGCTCCACCCTTTCCTCACTCGTGAACAAGACCCCGAGATACTTAAACTCCTCCACTTGGGGCAGGACCTCGTCCCTGAGAATGCCTTCTCAACATAAGCAATAAAAATAAAAAGATAGAGAATTTTCCTCCTTTGTTTACATTTATCTCTGCTCAATTGTTTGTTATTTCATCTAATCCAAGGAATTTTCCTCGTTTTTACAGTCATTCCCAGTGCAATGGCTCCAATTGGGTTGGTAGTGTAGTTTTGTTGAGCCACGGTTTTTCTTTAATTTATTTTCTATTGAACAAATTTACAGCAGTGCATTATGATCTTTATCACAGCGATCTGTTTTATGTGACGGGGGACTTTCTGTCATAGTCCATAAGGACCAGTGGGCCAAACGCCATCCACAGCTGTCAGACTCTCTGAACTGAGCCAGGCACCCCACATCGGCTGGCGGACTGCCACTGGCCTAAATTCTAATCAGTCCCTGTGTTTATCTGAGTCATAACACACTCTACAAAAAACATTACTTTTACAAATAGGCCAATAGTTCAGTGTACTTGCTTGCTCTGACTTTACTTGCCTGTTTTGAAAAATTGCACCCAACGGACTTTATTTGCCTTTGCAATTTATTTCCTTGGCTTTATCCCCTAAAAAAGAAGGGGCTGAGTTAAGTCAGTCTGCAGAAAATGATTATTAGACGTATTATTATTAGGGATGCACAATATATCGGCATCAATATCAGTATTAGCCGATGTTAGTCATTTATTAACATATCGGTATTGGTCCGATGTGTAAAACTGGGCCGATATTAACAAATAATATTTTTTTCTATCTAAAGTCCCAAGTCATCATCACACAATGGTGAAATTACATCTCTGCATTTGACCCATCCCCATGGTGGGGAGCAGTGAGCTGCAGCTGTGGTATGACCCAATCGGGAATCGAATCCTGATCTCCCAGTCCCAGGGCGGACACTCTACCACTAGGCCACCGGACCTGGTAGTAGCCGTTTGTGAATCAGTTTCAGAAGGGGAGGGGGGTGGTAATGCATAATTGTTTGGTCACATGAGAGTGGTAGTAATTCTCTCAGAGGTGTAAATGTGTGTGTACGAGTAATTAATAATATTATATTATATTTATAGTAGGGGTGGGAATTTAATGCGTTAATTTTAATTAATTAGAAAAAAACGCGTAGAAAAAAAATAAAGCAATTAACCCTTTAAGCCCGAGGGTCCCCCAATTGGAGGATGTTGAAGTTTAGCAGCTAAATACCTTTTTTATGTGCTCCAAACACAACTAAAACTACAATCAAATGAGTGATCAGAAATCCCTCTTCATGTGTTTTTGCCTTCATTTCTGTCTCTAATGATGCTAAATCAAATCAAATTGCACACATTCTATCAACCCATTATTATTATTATTATTATTATTATTATTATTATTATTATTATTATTATTATTATTATTTTAAGGAAATACCATTATCAAAATGTACTTAAAATAGTATTGTACTTTTAGGTCTGTCCTATTTTTGCCAGTGATATACATATATATATTTCTCCTGTTTTGAATTGAAAAACATTTTTTTTTAGAAATTAATAGAGCTTGTGTTTACAATATTAATGTCAATGATTATTGTTTGATTCTCTGTCTCATTATTTTGAATTTAAAAAAATTGCTTTCGGGGCAAATTTTCTTGAACGATTAAAATGTGATTAATCAAGATTAATTAATTACAAAGCCTCTAATTAATTAGATTAATTTTTTTAATCAAGTCCCACCCCTAATATATATACTGTATATAATTCTCATATTTGGGGTGTTAATTGGCAAGAATCTGGCAATACGATATATATCACAATACATGGGGGACAATACAATATCTTGCGGTACTAAAACTTAAACAATATTTGTGATTTTTTTGACTGAACTTAATTGAAAAGCTCAAGTGTTATCGCAAGATTTTGTTGCTCTGAGTGCATGCGGTTAAAACTGCTGCCACCTAGCAGTTTTGCAGTCGTTTGAATTGCACCACACATGTTTGCGTGTAAATTCTCAATAAAAATTGATACACTGCTTTTAAATATCAATTCAGTTTCATTACACAAAAAATCAGAAAATGTTTGTGTATTGATATTTTCTTACATTCTGTCTTAAATTAATGTAATATCGATAAATATCGGTTATTGAGTATAACAGCGATAGTAGTATCGGATATCAATATCGGCCCACATTTCATTTTGGTGCATTGCTAATTATTATTTCACTGTTTCAATTTTATGTGAAGATGTTTTAGAGCAAAACCTTTTCAATATTGAGAAAAAACAAAAAAAGTTGTGACTTATAATTGTCCAAATTCATTGTAATTAGCTATTAGTGTTTAAATTTTTACATTAAATGTGGGATTATTGATGATAATTTTAGGTAACTTAATTTAAACCTTTGACAAAAATGTCTGTTCTAATCTAGTTCACCTTCCCTTGACAAGACACTTAAACTCCTATAATTATGATTTAATGATGTTATGATTCATGAGACCTGCTGATGACTGAAGAAAGTTTTGTAGATTTGTTTTTGGTTTTATTGGATTCTGTTGAGATTTATTGACATTCACTGACTTCATTCAGAGAGTCTTGTCTGTTTAGTTATCTTTCAATTCTTTGTGTTTTGTGCAGAAACTGTTTTTCTTTTTTGGGAAATCTTTTTATGTTTTATCGGTGTTCTCAGATGTCAGATTCCTTTAGCTCTAAGTTGGAAAAACCATCTGAATGTTGGGATTCTCACTCAGAAAGTCAGCGATTGTTGTTCCTCTGGATCCTACATTAGATACCAACAAAACGGTTGCTGTCACAAATGTCATCAGTGCTAAGGCACTTTAAAGTGGAAAAACAAAAAACAAGAAAACAATTTTTTATGTTTCTGTTGGTGAATAGTCAAATATGAGCAATTCATGTGTTTTCAATCAATTAATCCACTTTATTTATATAGCGCCTTCACATGGCCCAAGGGCCAAACAAAGCGCTGCAACAAAAAGTGACACAATCTGACATAAAAGAGTAAAAACATTTAAAAGCAATTAAAAGATCAGACAAAATCTTGTAGTTAAAATCCGGGTGGGACCACACAAGAATGCAACAGCCCCAATTAGCGAGGCTCCTTGTCAGTTAAAGCCATTAAATAAAAGAATGTTTTCAGACGGGTCTTAACATTGCTGAGCGAGGGGGCCTGCTTCACGCCTGCAGCTCATTCCAGTATTGAGAAGGCACGGCCCCTTCGTCATTTGAGTCTGTGCTTGGGCACTACCAAAACTCCCTGCTCCGCTGACCGAAGGGGCCTTGATGGAATGTAAGGATGAATCAGATTTGATTAAACATTTAAAAACAAACATCAGAACCTTAAATGAAATTCTAAAAGAGACTGAAAGCCAGTGTAGGGACACTAAGATGGGCGTGATGTGCTCAGACTTCCTGATACCGGTCAATAACCTGGCTGCCGCATTCTAGACCATCTGAAGTTTCGCTATGGAGGCCTGCTTGATGCCTGCATCAGTGGCGCCCCCAAGGGGTGGCCAGGAAAATTGCTGGCCACCCCAGGCGAGACCAGTGTTCTTGATAAATGATGTTAATGTTCACTCAAACCATAAATTCATCTTATTTAATCAAGACATAAATGTAAAACCCAATAATAAATTATACAATTAATGAGTAAATAAATAATCAGAATTAAAAAAATGTATATATGTTTCTGTGGCTCACCATTTTCAAAAGAAATTTATATCTCCATAGTTTTTGTGAAGACAGCAACAGGCAAATAAAAAAAAATTCAAAAAAAATTTTTGAAATAAAATTTAAAATAACTGGAATGTTTGTATTTCTCAAATTTGTTTTTTTAATAAAAAAGAATAAAGGAGCATGCAACGCATCGCCACAGGCTAAACTCTCCCAGAGTTACCACAAGGACCAATTTGGTGTGCCACCCCAAAATTTTCTCTGGCCCCGTCTGGCCACCCTTATCAAAATTTTCTAGGGGCACCTCTGGCCTGCATAAAGCAAATGGATGACCATTTCCAAATGTTTGTGTGAAAAGAAAAGGCTTAATCCTAGCATTTCTCAAGAGATGGAAATAGCAGGATCTGATCGTTCCATTGAGTTTTAGTTTTTGACTAAAATGTGCTGATACTTTAATTTAAGCAATGAAACAAGTTTAGATGCGTGGAAACCTCTAACACTAACTAACAATCTCCTTCATCTATGAGTTGATATACCAAATGAATGAACCTTTCTTTTGGTCTAAAGGTATTTGCTCAGCTGTGGTTTGGAATTAACACCCAGGCGTAAGCACCAGATTGTGTGCCAGTGCCTGTGGTTGTGTTTGAAAGTGCAGGCGTGGAGCAGCATCATCTGTGAGGAAAAGCCAGATCAAATAGCTCTTTCTAATTTGCCAAAGCCATTAATTTCACAGGCTGGTAGTGGAACCTTTGTGCCTACCGAGTGAATAATGTTCTCAATCAGAGATTTAAAGTATGAGTCACTGTCTTTTCCCACCATCAACCAGTCCTGATTTTGGTCCTAGCTGTGGGTTTTAATGAAAAACGGAGGAAAAATAGCTTTTACTAAAATGGTTTATTCAGGGATTTTTCATGAATTGTTTGCAGATTTGCACGTTTCTTTCTCTTAAATCTGATATTAGGTCTGTGTTTTTTCCTCACAGATCTTTTGTTTTATCTTCTACAAAAGTATTGCTAAATGTGTACATGATTCTTATCTGTATTGTCTTTTTTAAAGAAAGATTAAACTATTGAAGTATTTTATGTGGCTTGTCATTTTAAAGATGTGCAGAAATTGTGCAAGCATATATTTAGGTTATTGTGTCATTTTTTCCAGCTCCATGACATGGAGGCAGCATCTTAGGCAGGAGAGCACAGGTTGTCCTCTCCCCAGCCAGTTCCACTGGATTCTCTGGTGGAAACCCAAGGTATTCCCTTGCCAGCCTACAGATATAATCCCTCCATTGTTCTGAGCCAGTCCTGGGTTCTCCCATTGGATGCCTGAAACACATCCTTTGGAAGAGGTCCACTTCCTAACCACATTCCCAAACCACCTAAGCTGGCTCCTCTTGACTGGGAGGAGCAGTGGTTCTACTTTGAGTCCTTCCAAGATGTCCAAGCTCCTCACCCACCCTCTGAGGCTGAGCCTATGACCACTATAGGGAGGAAAACTCCTTTCAGTGATGTTTATGTGATCTTACTCTTTCCGTCATTACAAAGCCAATAACCATAGATGAGTGATTGAGTTATATTATCACCTTCTAACTTAACTGTTTTGGTCAAATATTTAAAGAGGTTCTAAAATTCAAAACCACTTGTACCTTGCTGTTGTTGATTTTAAAGGCATACTATGCAACTTTTTCATATTTTAAAATTTTCTTGAGCCAGTATGTGCAAAATTACCCTTTCCATCCATCCATCCATCCATCCATCCATCCATCCATCCATCCATCCATCCATCCATCCATCCACCCATTTTCATCCGCTTATCCGGAGTCGGGTCGCGGGGGCAGCAGCTTAAGGAGGGAGGCCCAGACTTCCCTCTCCCCAGCCACTTGGGCCAGCTCCTCTGGGGGAATCCCAAGGCGTTCCCCGGCCAGCCGAGAGGTATAGTCCCCCCAGCGGTATAGACCCTTTACCGTGTTAATGAAATGTCACTCAGACCCCCACCGCCCTCTGTGGCCAGAATACCGCACTTGCAACTTCAGAGTGCCGGTCCGGTCCCTGTTGGACTCCGTAAAGTGGAGTTGACATGCCTGGTGCTGCAGTCTGCTTCCAGCATGTTTCCTGCATGTTTTAGATCATGAACACAGCTGATTTAGTGATGAATCGCTCCTGTAGACACTAATGAAGGCTGAGGAGACATTTCAGCTGTTAGATTAAGGTGTTAAAAAGACGAACGCACAGCGAGGAGATAAGTTTCACTTTTGGTTTCACTAACGGACACTAGGGGGTGCTAAAAACAAGCCAAAACTGCATATTATCCCTTTTAAGCAGGTTGGGTTGTCTACTGTACCATACAAAAAAGTCTGTGCCGTCTCCGACCTGATTTCCTACGCTAGTTAGTTATTGTGTAAGGGCCAGAGAAACGGTTCAGTCCAAGAAAAATGGCAATAATAAATTTCTATTTAAACAAGCCAACTCTGAATAGGACAATTGTTACTAAGCCACAATCTTTGCTTTTATAACTTGTTCTATTTTGGTCTATTGTAAACTTTCAGACGTTTGCGATTAATCTATATTGTAGATCTCAACCAAAATGCTGTTTTGAGTTCAAGCTTCATTATACTGTTTATATTTAATTGGAAATAATTATCTGTAAAATAAATACTGATTTTTGTAAAGGTACAATAGTGGGTTTGCGCTTTTTATGCCTTATGAAATGTCCGTCTAGAAAAAGTGTTATAAAATAGCTTTAAGTCATTAATACTGCAGTGTGCTGTATTTAAGCGTAAACATGAGTCCCTAAAGAAATAAACAGCTCAATGCCTTCTGTCTAATTGGTTTGAGGTTGTTGCATTATGGCTGGAAGACAAAAGTTTCAACATTTCATCAAAGCGGAGTGATGCTGACGTTCAGGTAAAGCATTGTGTCAAGAAAATCAAACAATTACCATTTTTAGCAGGAAGGATGAGAATAGCACAGCGATACTCAAGTCAAATACACTCTGGAAGTAATCATTAATTAAAAAGAAGCTATTGTGTGCATTACACAAAGTTATCTTAACTTCTTTCTTCTCTACTCTTTAAGCTAATTCAATTCCATTCAAAGAATCAAAGGATTAATTAGCAGCAGAAAATGTTGTGAGCTCTCCATGTTTCCTTAAGTGTATGAAGAACACCATCTGCACAGCCCTCCTGATTAATGAGCAGGTGGTATGGCAGCATTTTCATCATGTTGTGCACTGATGTAGGGGAAAAGTGAATTTACTATTCCCACTATAACAGAACAGCATTGCTGCGTAGCTATATTGTTACTACACATATATTTTAATTTCTACACATTCTAAAAACTTTCAATCACATGATGTATGCACGTTCTTTCTAGCAACACAAACTCACACAATGAAAGTAATACCAGCTATGCAATCATGGAGTCTGCTTTAGCTGCCAGTGTTTACTTTGAACATTTTGCATTAGAAGTGACCATGTGCAGATAGCTTTAAAAGGGTTAGTGGATAAAGATCAGCACCAGAGGATGCACATAAATACACGCAGCATGCTCTGAGTGCAATCAACCCCCCTTGGTGTTTATGGAACAGGACTTATGAGACATCGCTGCAACATGGAATACAGATAAAGCATCAGGCAAATGGTGGCATTACAACAAAGATTAAAACAGTGGTGGAGCAGATGTGAGCTGCATCATTGAAAACCCCTTTTTGTAACAGCAGGTTTCATTAAAACATTTAAAAAAATAAAGCTGCCATTTAGGTTGGCTGAAACCTTTTTTCTCTTGAACCTTTGTAGATATTTTAATTCTGAAAATAAAATTAGAAATCTGAGCATGAATCTGTATAAAACCTGCAGAAGCCACTCCAGTGCAGGAACAGCTTTACAGGAAACTAAAGCTGTGATGCAGCGCAGGTGTTTGTTAGTGAGAAAGGCTTCTTGCAATAAGTTATAGGCTTGATTTGTAATAACCTTTGGGATTTGCTAATTTACATTCTGGCTCTAAAAGTCTCTAGTTGATACTCAGAGGGTCCGTGAATAGTTTTGTGCATTAGTTTATGTCTGTGTGTACCTGCAGATGCTGCAAAGTGGTATGATGAGGGTGCAGGTAAAGAATCAATAAAATTTTAATGGGAAGCAGGATGTCCTCAGGTAAAAATCAGCCAAAATACTGCATGAATTTCAGTTTAAAGAATGACTTTTTTGTTGGCTGATAAGAAAATGGAAGAAAAAATAAAGTAAAGGCAATTAAAAGTTAAATAAAGTCACTTGTTCCTGGTCACTTTTTTACTCTTCTGATCATTAAAAGTCAGAAAGCTTGTTAAAATTGGCAAACAATATACTTCCAATGGTGTTATCATCTCATTAATCTCTTATGATGTAGAGAACAATGTTTTTAATGGTATTCTTGCACTAGCGAATAACAGCAGTCTGTTTTAGGTCTAAAATGTCCTAACATGTTAACAAAATAGGTCATTTCTGTAAAACAGCTGCAATGACATCTACAATGTCTTTAAATAAAATGTATTGTACCTCACCCCTCCTTTCCACCGAACGTGTAAACGTCACAAAACGTACTTCACAGAAATTAGCTGCCGTTAGATTGGACGAGTGCCTTTCCTCTGGCCGCAAAGTTTTGGACACGTCCCAGAAGCATAAGGATGCGTTGCTTATGCTTTGAGTCTACGCTTCCAGAACAAGTCAAACTCCACACTTCAGATCGGGTCAGACAGGAAGTCAAACGCGAAAGCAATGTAAAACGTCTGGAAATTTTCAAAATAAAAGTCATGTGCAGATTTCCAGCTGCTTAACTAGTAAAAAAGTACGTCATTTCCTGTGAAACCGCCGTCGCCGAGGTAAGCAGAACAGAAAATAAACCACAGGCCTTTTTGGATACATGCAACCATCTTTCTCCTTGCTTGTTATTGTTTGAACCTCCGAAATTACTCATGGTGTTACAATTCTCCTGTGATTTCGTGACCTCGCAGAACCAGCTGTGTGGAACGCTTTCACTCCCGTTTCGTGTCTAGCAGCGGATCTACTCTGAGCCTCTCCCGGACGACCCTATCTCTAAGGGAGAGCCCAGCCTCCCTGCAGAAAAAACTCATTTGAGGGTAGGAATGTAGATCGACCAGTAAATCGAGAGCTTCGCCTTCTGGCACACCTCTCTCATCACCACGACACATTTTTTATTGTTATACAAATGGATTGTATTTACGTGGCCGATCCAACTACATCTAAGACTGCATTTCAGGTATGTGACTTTAACAGGCTTTTCAAAATAAAACAAATTCTGTGAATTCAAAAATACAAGTTAACCTTCAGTGGGAATCTGATTAAATGGATCCACTTAGGAGAATTAGTTTGAACAGAGCTAACAGCTAGTCTGAGCAGGGTCACAGAGTGGACTGCTGTTGTCTTCAAACAACTCCTTTCTCTAAAATATGATATAAAGTGTTGCTGAAAGGAGCCCTAGACTCCACCATTGATAGCTGCTGCAGCTTTTTGTACGTGCAAATAACTACACAATTCAGTTAAAACCATACAATTCAATCTATAAGGGCCATAAAAGCGTGTTTGAATGAACTGCTATTAAATTGTTCTTATTGGACTTGATTCAAAAGAGGAAAAAATGCCGGTATTCATTATTATTGTCAGCTACACCTGCATCACAGCTTTAATGGAAACTAGTTTGTTCATCTCCTGCGTGTTTCTGTGAAAGAGTCATTTTGAAACAGTTATATTCATACTTATACTCTCTGTGACACATTCTCTTATAATTCAAAGCCTTCAGATGATGAATAAACAGAGCAAATATATAAAATATATAATGGGATTATTAATCTTTGATTTACAGTGAGTTCAGATTTAACTCCCATTTTTGTCTTTGCAACATTTTAATTGCGATCCATTTGAAAAATATTCAGTGAGCTCAAAATTTGCATAGATTCCACATGCAGTTGTGACCTGCTGTTATGTGGGCTGTGTGGAACAGTTTTAAATCAGTGATACGACATGAATACAACATGAAGCTGAACAGCTCTGTTAAATAGGTTTGAATTCTTTTAGCTGATTATGTATGGGAACGTTACTGCTATGTATTTGCATATTTCCCTGACTTTAAACAGAACTCACAAACATTTTTGGCACATATCGACCTATATTGATGTGATCTATGTGTGTGTGTGTGTGTGTGTGTGAAGTAACAGTAGTGACAGACAACTGTTAATTTTTGAAAATTTTCCATTATAGTCTCGCCACATTTCAACACGTTTCTTTCTGGGATAACCTGTTTTTACACCATCCATGTAACATGCTGGTGAATGTTCTCAGTCATCCAGATCACAGTAATCCAAAACGGTTCAAACCAACAGGACTTCTTTGGTTTCTTGAAGATGTTTTGCTTCTTTTGAGGGGAGGATTGTCAATTCTAACTGGAATATGGGAGGGTCTAGCGTACAATAGGGCCTAACCAGCTCCGGTGGCCTAGTGGTTGAGTGTCCGCCCTGGGACTGGGAGATCAGGGTTTGATTCCCGGTCAGGTCATACCAAAGACTTTGAAAAAATGGGACCCAATGCCTCCTCACTTGACACTCAGCATTAAGGGGTTGGATTGGGGGGTTAAACCACAGCCCACCATGGGGATGGGTCAAATGCGGAGATGTAATTTCACCAGTGTGTGATGAATACTTGGGACTTTAACTTTAACAACATTGACGATGGAGGTTGGGAGGAGGGGTATTCGTAGGTAGTTTCAGCTCGTTAAGCAACAACAGACAGCTACAGTTTATAAGCTTGACTCGCCCATATTCCAGTCAGAATTGACAAAGCTCCTCGGATGAGAATTGAAACAAAGAAGTCCAGTTGCCTTCATTTGAACCCTTTTGGACCATCCAGTGTAACCCTGGCTTTCCACAGGACATGAAAGCGGCACGCAACGTAATAGCGGCGTGCTGCCTGCAAGCTCCCTTCCAACCGGGAGCGATTCTGACGCGAAATGGGAGCGAAAGCATTCCACAAAGCTGATTCCGCGAGGTCACAAAATCACGGGAGAATTTTATAAATGAAAACACATGTGATTTCAGAAGTCCACACAATAAAAAGCAAGGACAAAGACGGCTACATGTATCCAAAATGGTCTCTGGTTTATTTTCTGTTCGGTTTAGAATCATAATTAGAAGATTTTTTATTGCCAATGTCATTGAACACAGCTCACTGACTAGGAACTTGTTTCGGTTCTTACATCGGCTACGAGGGTTTCACATGTAATGACGTACTGCACGTGACTTTTATTTTGGAATTTTCTGGATGTTTCACACTGCCTTCGTGTTTGACTTCCTGTCTGTCCTGATCTAAACTGCGGAGTTTGACGTGTTTCAGAAGCGTAACACATAAAAATATAGACTCGAGACATAAAGGTAGCATCCCATCGCTTCTGGGACGCGTCCAGAATGTTACACATAGCTGCCGGTGGAAACGACCCGGTCCACTATAACGGCGGCTAATTGCGTAGTACGTTTCGCACCGCTTTCACATCCTGTGGAAAGCCGGGGTAACACATATGGGGCTACAGGAAAAACTAAATTTGATACATTTAGCATGGATTTGGAATTCCTTGGTGAATGGAGACTCCTATAAACCTAAGCCAGAAAGCAAAGCACTCAAATTACCTGTCGTTCCACTCATGGTCATAAGCCAGTTTGTTCATTTGGTAATGACCAAATGAACAAAATTGCAAAAACTAGCGTCTGAAATGAGTTTCCTTCTCAGAGTTAAACAAAAGAAAGGAGGGTAAGAAGCTTGAACAGGCAGGAGAGACTCAGAGTAGAGCTTCTGTTCTTTCACACAGGAGCCAGCTGAGGTGGTTGGGACCTTTGGTCAGGTCTTCTGGATGCTTCCCATGGTTGGTGTTTCAGATGTAGGAGTGCCTCGGTGTCCCACTGGTGGAGCTGGTAGAAGTTGCTCAGGAGAGGCCAGTTAGGGCCTGTTTAAAAAAGCACAATAGAGTTTTTCTTTTGACTTTGTGGGGAAGTTAAAAATAGGAAACTACTAAATTATAAACTATATTTTACTCTTCAATACATTTTTTGTTTCAACTGATTTTCTTGTTTTTGCATTTAAAGCAAGCTTTAATTGAAGCGCCTTTTCTAATTTAGAAACCTCTTTTGCCTTTTTCAGAAATGTAATGCATGCATGCTTTCCTCCTCATATCCCTGCAGGAATGGAGGTTATTCAGCTGTCCACAACACGTTCCCCTGAAAATACCTTTAGGGATCTTTTTCTCAGTGGTGATGTCATCATGATTGGTCCCGTGAGTGCAACTGAGCTGCACCTCTATCCCTGCAACCAGTGAGGCACTGAAAATGCAATAACCTGCTGTGATCAGCAAGTAACGAGAAGACATCGAACTAACGTTCAATAACAGAACAACCGAAACAATAACTAAAAGTTGTGGTTTTCTCTTTCAATGTGTGCAATCTTTAAATTAATTCTAAGACTTTTTTATGTCTATTTCTTGAATAACGTTGGGTGAATCTGTCCTAAAATTATAAATCTCTGTATGATTTGATTAATTCTTCTCAGGTCTGAGGTATGAATGTGTCTTATTCAAGAATGGATATTTCATAAACCTTAAGTCCGTTTTACACAACAAGGTTAATTTGACAGAAATATTAAGTGAATAGACCCAGAATGCACCAGAAGGGCTACATTTTGCTTTTACTTCTGATGATTCCAGAGGCAGTGCTTGATGTCATCTACAACCAGTAGGATAAGAAGTTATTCTAGCTTTTATTTTTACATTGAAACACTGATTACTCAGAAAAGTCCTTTAAGTGACTCCTTCTAAATTTGGATGTATCTGTTACTCTTATTGTGATGTTAAACACTGCAAAAGGGTTAAAAATACGCTCTTTATTAGACACACTAAAATAGATTGTTGCTTTTTTGGCTGCAATTCAATTGTAAATCAATCATTTTTTCCCCCACTTGGTGAAGAAAGTGTTAAAGCTGTTATCTACAGAACAGGGTAGGTTTTGAAGCAAGCAAACACTCACCCCTCCCCTCAGGTATATTCCCTGAGAAGCTTCTGCCATAACCGAAAACCGGCGATGCAGGATGAAACGAGATAGCGCTAAACACCAGTCGCTGTTTTGTAGACCCAAACGTCTTTTGTTGTCCGTGACTTCAAATGGTGTTTTTCTTCTTGGGACTCTGGTAGTTTGTCCTAAAGTTGAAGTGGTAGCAGCCGGCTGCTGATTCTCTGATATTATTGAGGCGAGAACCTCTCAGTGGTGTTCTGTTGCTAAATACGTGAGTGTGGAATGAGTGGAGGACCCAGGGAAGTGCGGCAGTTCGGCAAGACCAACAACCGGATGGTCCAATAGCTGCTTTCAGTCTGAAACGTGTTATTGGTGGATGCTCCTAGACAAATGTGAGAGAACCACTTTAATATTTTTTTCCATTTTTTTTTATCTCCACAACATATTTATAGCTATACGATGTTAGAATGTTGTTTAACTCATTCACTGCCATTGACGACTTTAGTCGTCAATTGCATTTTTTTACGGGGCGGGCGTCGGAACGAGCCCCCGCACCGTGAGAACAAACATCACGTGTCTAAAGCGGATCTTCATCCGTGAATGTCACACATCACGTGATCAGGAAGCAGAAAATCAATGAATTAGGAGATCGTTTTGGGACGCTGCTGTGAAAAAAAGCTATGCGCCAACCGGAAATGCTTCTGCAGCTCGTGCTTGGGCACCAGATTGTGAAAGAACGGATAACGGTAGAAATACGGTGATTCTTCCTTTTGGTAGTTTTGGCGTTTGCATGATCATAGAGCACAATGTTCTGTGACTCTTCAAAAAACAGTAAAAAACGCTCAAATACGCTGGCAGTCAGGGGCTTTCTGATCAGAAAACGGCTGGCAGTGAATGAGTTAAGAGGCATGAAAAAAAATGTTTGAGCTAATATGTTTTCCAAATTTGCTGTTGCAGCTTTAAGAATCCGTTTTAAGTAAAATAAGTAAAACAGCAACCATAAATTTAGTCAGTTGTTAAAGCTTCAGAATGCTAAAATAAATGTGGTAACTGAAAGATAGATTAGGCCGACTTATTTTAGAAAAAGTAACAGGAGAATATGCCACTGGGTTGATTACAGAAAGGAAATTAAATATTTGAACACCCTGCAATTTTGCACGTTCTCCCACTCAGAAATCATGGAGGGGTCTCAAGTTCACATTGTATGTGCATTCCCACTGTGAGAGTCAGCATTTTAAAAAAAATCAGGAAATCACATTGAATGTTTTTTAAAGAATTTATTTGTATTGCACTGCTGCACATAAGTATTGAAACACCTGGCAATCAGTAACAATTCTGTTACTCTGCCTTTAAAGCCACATTCCTGTAGCCTAGTGAACTAGACCAATTCTTGCTTTGCAGAGTTTGGTCTAGGCACGCTTCATTGGAACCCTCGCAGCCCAAACCACTGCTGTGTCTATCCAATCACAACTCGCTATAGTTTTGGTTGGGCCAATCACAGCGCTCTATATCATGGGCCAATCACAGAGCGGGAGTAGCTGATGACATCAGCGCTGCGGCCGCGAACCCAAGCAACATGGCGGCAACTCGGAAAACACGTTTGTTTGAAACGACTTTGTCATCAACATTGGATTATTTAGACTCCAACGTGCGTAAGTCTGTCTGATATACTTAGCGGCTTCTTATTTTTATCAAACAAAGTAGTGCAATGTCCCAGTACACCTGATATTTGCGTGTTTTTCATACAAAAACGACAGAAATCATTGATGTTAGACGCTATTAAAGCCTCCCGCTTTTCCGTCGCCGTGATTACGTCACGTTGTTCGTCACTCTGGTCCTAGCGCTATCCAATTGCGTGCTGACATTTTGAAAGACAACCGTAGATCCCGCCTCACGACTGGGAGCCGTCAATGGTTCGTGGCCAGACTATATATTCACATATATAGGATGGCTTGCCAGGCTAACATTCCTGAACTTTGTGGATATATGCTCTTTGTCGCCCTCTAGAGGCTTGCTACGTAACGTCACTGTCGTAAAATCAAATCTCTCTCTCGGGCATAAGAGGCATGTTTACATTCAGGCAAAACAATGAAAACAAACTTATAAAATAGTTTTATCAGGACTGTATAACAACTTTATGCCCGACCAAACACAATAACCCTGGTGAAATCATTTATTACTTACCTAGCCATTAGCAGCACGGCTAGGTCAGAGTCCGTAGTTCATGCTGTTCTTTCTAAAAGAGCTCTCTAGCGAGAAAAAGACGACCCAATAATAACTCTGGTCTTTGCTCTTGCTCTATCACGTTCTCTTTTTCTTTTCCTATATTCCTCTGATAAGGGATTTCTAGCTTTCTTTGGTGGGTCTGCCACTGCTAAACCGCGAGACTATTTTATACAAGTATGGCAAGCCAAAGGGATAAAAAAATAGCGGATTCTAAACTGGCATTATGTCTGCCAAATCGCTCGTTCAAGACGCGCGTTTTGGCGGACATAACGACCACGCACTTATTTTTATCCCTTTGGCTTGCCATATACTGCTGTAAAGCAACACCCAGGCAGTACGTCCGGTAGCCACCTGAGCTCAAAAAGTGTATAGTGCGGTAAACAGACATGAGACCCCCAACACTAACACAGGTATGAAAATGGACAAAATAGATGATAGTATGACGCCAAAACTTTACAAAAAAGCATAATTTTAAGGTGTAAAAGTTGCGGAGTGTTACTTTAAAAGGTCCACCTCTACTCCACTTATTAATCTAAATTATTAGCACCTGTCTGA
Organism: Aphyosemion australe; assembly: GCA_006937985.1. Classification (NCBI taxonomy): domain Eukaryota; kingdom Metazoa; phylum Chordata; class Actinopteri; order Cyprinodontiformes; family Nothobranchiidae; genus Aphyosemion; species Aphyosemion australe. The sequence continues at coordinate 3,164,075 of SSNS01000038.1, forward strand.
GCTTGTTAAAGACACCTGTCCACCCCACAGTCAGTCTGACTCCAGCTACTACCAAGGGCAAGACCAAAGAGCTGTCAAAGACACCAGAGAGAAAACTGTGGACCTCCACAAGGCTAGAAAGGGCTACAGGGCAATTGCCAAGCAGCTTGGTGAAAACAGATTAACTGTTGGAGCGATTGTTAGAAAATGAACAACTGTCAGTCTTCCTCGGATGGGGGCTCCATGCAAGATCTCACCTGGTGGGGTATCACTGATAAGAAAGGTGAGGAATCAGCCCAGAACTACAGGAGTGGAGCTGGTCCATGACATGAAGAGAACTGGGACCATAGTTTCAAAGGTTACTGTCGGTAGAACACTATGCCGTCATGGTTTAAAATCATGCATTGCACGGAAGGTTCCCCTGCTCAAGTCATCACAAGTCCAGGCCCGTCAGAAGTTTGCCAATGACATTCTGGATGATCCAGAGGAGGCATGGGAGAAGGTCATGTGGTCAGATGAGACCAAAATAGAACCTTTTGGTCTAAACGCCACTCGCCATGTTTAAAGGAAAACACCATCCCTACTGTGAAGCATGGGGGTGGAAACATCA
>SSNS01000038.1:3166916-3193693 GCA_006937985.1 Aphyosemion australe
ATGTGTATAAGAGACAGCTCATTGGCTGTCTGAAATCGCACGGTGTATAAGGCAAGAGTTAGCTGGCGTTTTTCAGTGTGGCTGCTAGCTGTTAGCTTCCTGGCATGGCAGCTGCCACAACATTAACCAGGGCTCCTGGGACAGATGAAAAGCCAAAAAAAAATTTCTTTTGCTTTTTGGAGGCTCAAAGCTCTGTTTTAGATTGCTGATTAATTGCATTGTAGGACACCTTTAACACTGCTCATTTTACTGTGTAGTATAAAAATTCAAACATTCAATTAAATTCAAACATAAAAAAAAATCCATATTTTAGTCATGATGGTACTTTTTCTTCTCCAAATCTGAATAAAAACTTAGCTTTAAATGCAAACAATGGCACAAAAAGTTAGCTGTAAGAATGAGCAAGCTTCATACCTTGACCTGACATCCTACTTGGATCAAATCTGGAAAATAACGTATGATCACTGGCCATCTTGTCACTGTGCTGAGGTAAGCTACAAAAGATGACGTCCCACCACAGCCTCCACCGTGGCCTTGCCCAAGGCAAAAATAGGTCAAGATCAACATCCGCAATGACATGTTCTTCATTTTAGATGATGGAGTGTGGCCTGCAGCCACAGCAGGCCGATGACTGTCCAGTTCCCTCTTATTATTTCATTTCACCCTGTCAATTAGGATGCATACAGAAAAGTGAAAACTTGCCTTTTCAGGCGCAACATTTGAAAATTATTATTTTTTTAAAATGTCACTTTTGTTTCTATATCTGTCTGCCCTTTCCCCAAAAACAGAATCTCATATTTTTTCCTTTTCTCTGTAACTAATGTATGGAAAAATTCTAATAATTACACCAAAATGGACACTTTGCAATGATTACAGTTTCTATTGCTTTTGATTTCAAGTCATTGCTATGAGATTGCTCTGTGAGTACCAGTTGTCCCATCTTAATTATTTGTTTCTTTTCTATATTAATGCTGCTTAAGGAATATTTCCTGCTACGATTGCTGTGGGACTTCTTTCACCACAGGGTGAAATCTTAAAGAATAAAGCTTTAACTCCACTTCAGTTGCTATTTTCTCTGTTTTTCTCTCACTTGTCATTGTATAAGGTCAGTCTGATGGTGGCCTCCATAGATTGTGTAACATTTCCAACATTTCTATCGTGACTAAAATCATCTTTGGTGCAATGGTTACATTTTTAAGTATGACAAAAGTGTTCACAGTTCTTCTTATGTTTTGACACGCTTCCAGGAGCACTTTCAGATTCACTAACTCCACACTGCCAGTTTTACTAGCGCACGTTTTACTTCCGCTATCTGCTCCCTTTCAGCGTCAGACTCACAAAGCAAATAGTGCTAATTAATTGGTGAGGCAAATACGCTCATGACGTTCAGCATGTTTATGCAAATTGCTCTTGTTTAGTGTCTGATTGCAGTTGTTTTTACTATGCAAACCATACATGGACTTCTGTCACAAAAAGAAAATGTTTTCTTACACTAATTTCATGGCCTGAACCGAGAAAGAACAATGGTAATAACATCTAGGATTACATTTCTAAATCAACAAAACCCTGTTTATAATTTTCAGACCAGCCCTGATCTATTTTATTTCCCCTTAATAAAAATAAAAATGATAATTAAATGTGCTGTTTCTACCCGTGAGGAAACTCCCTCAACCCTGACTCTTTTCCTCAAAGTGGCTTGAAACTGAAAGCGTTGATGAAGATATGTGGATTTCAAAGTCATGATCCCAAATGATAACTATTAATCTTTTAAATACAGTAACACAACAGGTTATTAATATAATTAGACTTTTTGTTTAAGGACCTGAAGATGAATCAGACTTTTCCTCATAAACTGTCTAACCCTTACACGCTCCTAGTGCATTTTTTTGTGCCCAAAGACTAAAATCGTGACTTTTTCAGAAAATATGACATTACACAAAAACTACAAAGTGAGCAAAAGTATTTTTATGTCTATTTGTGACAGTCCAAGGCAGAGGCCCCAAAACAGATACTCTGGACACAACACACAAAAAAATTATTTCATTTATTTATTTTATTTTATTTTCATTTTTTCACAGTTCTGGTTTTGATCATAAACCTGGCAATAAAAGGGTTAAATCTCAGAAACATACAATTTTGTATTATATTTTGTGAGCGCTGAAGCTAAGGATGAAATTCATGTAAAAAATGGGACTTATGAAATATTATGTAATATTTCTATAGGAAGTTTTGTTTCAACAATTTTTGTGCACAAGGAGTAGAAACGCTAGAAAATTAAAGGATTATATGAGGGTTAAGTTAAAGGGAATGCATACGATGTTTCTGAATTTCAGGAACGAACCGGCCTCTCCATGTTTTGAAAAATGCGCATGCGCAACACTCTACCAGCCCCTGAGAGGGATCGCCCAGTTATCCTCGTGCACGCTCTGTTTACAAGTCGATAACTTCTTCTAGCAGTAATCTGAAATGCATTTCTACAAATAACATGCCGAACTTTAGGTCACCTGTCGAGCAGAAAACCGGCGACAGCGGCGTCTGTGGGGAGCCCAACCTTCTCCCGTTGTTGAAAAGAGTCTCCTAAAAAAACTCTGGTTTTATCTTCTTATCATAGACATCGAAGACGCTTTTTCTTTTGCGACTCTCAGCCATTTTCAAAAGAACCCGGTGAGAACGGAGAGGTAGACTGAATGGATGAAGGCGTATCGTTCTGCACAAACAGAGTGCGCATGTGCAGGAAGTGAAAACTAACCCATGATGGATCAGGGGTAGGCAATCCTGGTCTTGGAGTGCCGCTATCCAGCATGTTTCAGTTTTTTCCCTGATCCAACACACCTGATTTTAATCAGTAGGTGATTAACAGACTTCTGCAGAACTTGATGATTTGGTGAACAGGTGAATCAACCCAATCAGTTAGTTGTGTTGGAGCTAAAACATGCTGGATAATCAGAATCAGAAGGGTTTTATTGCCATATGTGCAAGAAATCACAACATTAGGAAATTGCTGCGGTACTGAGCAGCACTCCAGGACCAGGATTGCCTACCCCTGGTTTAGATGATCCACACGGAAGTAAAGAATGTCCACAACACCTTTAAGGCAACAATGTGTTTGATTACTTTTTGCCTGAGGTGCAAATGCCTTTAGCTCTGAGAAGACATGAAATGTCCTATGCTAACCTTGTGCTACCTTATTTGTGAATCAAATACAAGTTTCCCTCTAAATCCAGGAATAACACCTCCAGGACAAACTGCTCCAGTGTAAAGAGATGTTGGCCTTTGGCAGCGCAGACTGAGGTGTAAATGTTCCCTTGTGATGGATTCCTAAATTAGACAGAGATAGTAAAATCTAAATGGCCTAAAAATATAAACAATTACACTGAACAAGCACGCATCTCTCTAATAAGCTTAAATAGTTGAGATAGGTTTAAACATATTTTACTGGCATGTGGAGATTTGTCTTTAGAAAACCAGCAAAAACAACCCAGAAGTCGTAACTAAACTGGGACCAGTGATTGGTTTTATTGTCTGGCTGCTGCATAGCTGACATTCTCTATTAAAAGTGACAATCACACAGTAAATGTTTCACACAGAAATATACCTCAAGGAAGGGTGTTTAAAGCAGACCTTGGTGTCACTACTACAGTTGCCATGGTTACTTGCCTGCTTCCGTGTGTGTGTGTGTGTGTGTGTGTCAGCGGCTCTCTGACTCTCATGCACAGAAGGGCTTTGGAGGCAGAGCTGAAGCACAGCAGAGAGGGAGGAAAGGAATCTGTATTTATTCAGGATCACCTCCTCCTGAAGCTTATTGAAGTTAGCTTAAAGAGTGTTGTGGGTTTCTGAGGAGGGAATGTTTACTGCTGAATATGACTGCCGCAAGGAAAAACTCTAAGTGTTGTTTCTTGCAACCAAAACAGCTCCTTAAGAAAAGAATAATAATAGTAAAATATAAAGCATTGGTGTCATCTCTGTTTTTTTTCAGTCAGCCAATTATAAGGGCTGAACCCTGGCAACAAGAACATGGATGAAAAGCAGTTTTGGTCATGTCTGTGGATCCCAAGTTGAACTTTTATGAGATGATCACAATAAAGCTGGAAAAAGCCCACTTGAGTAAAGAGGCTCGCTGGTGTTGCTGAGTGTTTTTATCACAGAACGTGCTGCAGGCGTGTTGTCAGATTTGTCAGTCATCACATGTACAGGAAGGCTTTTTTTGTTTTAAAGTGCTGGCAGGACCCCAGCAGGGTTAAAAAAAGCTAAGTGGACAAAGTTCTTAGAAGCTAGAAATCCTACTTCAAAAGGCACTTTTTCTTTTTTACCATTCAAACCTCTACACTAGAAATTATTATGCAAAATAATAATATTTACTTTGGTCAAGGATAACCTGCAAAGATGCAGAATTAGAAAAGTGATTTTTACATGCAGCTCATGTCATAAATTACCTTTTCATGCATTACCAATGCAACTGCACAACACAAACATGTAGAAATTCTCACCCAATTTGCGAAAGCAATCCTTTACTAAACTTTTTTTTTACTTCTTGAGATATCTATAGCATGGCCAACATGTCTCACAAAACAAATGATCCACCAACATTATTGCTTGTAAGTTCTGCTTTAAATCTGCAGAATGCCAACTAGAGTTTTCAAAAGGCCAGGTCAGCTCATATGTTCTTTGTGGAATATTGATTAAATATTGACTACTAGCAGAGTGAAGCTTTATAACCCAGTTGCATATGTGGAATGAAAATTATTGCAAGCTAAGTGGGGAAGATAGAAGGAAAGAGAGCATGCTGTTTGTGTTTTGTGAAGATGGAAAAGCTGACATGATCTGTTTAGAATGTCGTGTCTCAAAAATGTGAAACTAACAGAAATAAATGAACTTTTGGACCAATTTCAGCTCAATCAACAATGCAAGTTTAAAATTTAAACCTTGATGTAGCCTGGCATCAGTTATTGGTCCTGGAGATGTGTGCAGAGCCCCCAAATCGTGTCTATAGATCCTCATTTACTGAGGGAGGGAGGGGGTAGAGTCGTACCCAAAATAATTTGAAGGCAATTCTTTGTTTCCAAAACATCTGACAGACAATACAACATGTAAAACCCCAAATGTTTATTTGTATGGTTTAATAATTGCTGGATTGGATGTGTAATGGTTAATTAACAATCTAAATTGCTGGAACATTGCACTGTGAGTTGTGTGCAAGCAGAGCAGCTGCAGCAGTCATGAGGCTTCCCCGGTGTCTATGTTCTACCTGCCAGCCTCCTGGAGCATGGACGCAGTCGTCAGGTGTGTAAAGGACAGAAAAACAGACTTAGGGCTCTGAAATATGCATCAGCTTGCATTTACAGGCTTGTAGCACATGTAAAACACTAGCAGATCTGCTGCTTGTGAAAAGAGCTGGACTGATCNTGCTTTGGGGGTGCTGTTCTGCCAAGAGGGCAGGATAACTGAACCGTATTAAGGAGAGGATGAAGGGGGCCAAGCATTGTGAGATTTTGAACAACCTCCTTCCCTCAGTCAGAGCATTGAAGATGAGTCATGGCTAGGTCTTCCAACATGACAATGACCTGAAGCACACAGCCAGGATAACCAAGAGTGGTTCTGTAAGCATATCAAGGTTCTGGATTGGCCTAGCCAGTCTCCAGACCTAAATCCAATAGAAAACCTTTGGCGGTAGCTGAGACTCCGCGTTGCTCAGCGACAGCCCAAAAACCTGACAGATTTAGAGGAGATCTCTGTGGAGGAGTGGGCCAAAATACCTGTTGCAGTAAACCTGGTCAGGAACTACAGGAAACGTTTGACATCTGTAATTGCAAACAAAAGCTTATATTAACACTGATTTTCTCAGGAGTTCAGAAACGTATGTGCAGCAGCGCAATACAAACAAATTCTTTAAGAACTTGCAGAATCACAGGGTGTTCAAATACTTATGTTCAAGCCCGTAAATTATTTGGATTTTTAGAGTCTGATTTATTTTGATGTGACCCAATACCTCGGGCCATTTAAAAGTTTTCTTCAAATTTATTTGGAAAAATAGTAACTAAAACCTGGCTCATCAACACACGTAGAATTTATAATGATTCATAGAATTGATTGTATTTTTTCACTGCACAAAATTTGTATCTTTGGATGGCTAAACTTTATTGCATTTTCCATGGCTTTAACAATATATTTTAAAGCTAATTGGAGGAAATTGTTTGTCATGTTCCAAGTTCTTAAATCTAGTGGGTAAATGTTGCCTAATACCATGTGAGATGGCAAGGCACATGCATATGTAAAAAAAGAAGGAGACCAGTGTGCTCCAGCTCCATTCTTCTCACCATCAGTAGCAATCAAGGTTATTTTTGTTTAACCATCCTTAAGAGCTCCACTTACTATGGTTAGTGTCGTTCTTTCTACATCGTGGTTGTGACAAATCAAGTTCATGAAATGGGAAGTGATGCCAAGAAAAGAACAAAACATTCACAGACATGAGCCATTACACCAATAAAGTTGAAAATCTGCAGCTGAGACACAAACTTGTCACGAGTTATGGAATAAAGGCTGAGATGCAAAGAAAAGGCCAAACATTAACACTCATGCAATAAAACATTAGCTGTTGTGAACTGGCTGCAAGCTTGAAAGGCCAGCATGACTAAAAGTTTTGTCTTTTAGTTGAAATGCATAATTTCCTTTTATTAGTGTTCATCAATCTCATAAAATGTATACGCGACTATGAGAAATGGGCGGCAACTTTTAAATCTACATTGACGTTAATTAAGGGATTGTTTGCACTTGTGGTAAAATGAAAAAGCTGACAAGATGCATTGAACAACGCCCTCAAAGTCTGAAAACTGTCTGAAAAGAAGAGCCTGTTGTGATTACATTCACCTCCCCAGATGTCACCCTCAACAAAAAAAAAGCAGCTTCTCCACAGCTTCTTTCTCTGTGTTTTCTGAAGAATTTAGTTAGATTCTGTTTGGACGTGGTTTAATATTTGTTGACAGACACTGATGAAGGTCATTGAGCAGTGAAGATTTGTTGTGTGCTATCTGACAGATGTGTCAACACTTGATACAACACCTGAGCATGTCACACACCTGGAAGTAAATATCTGTTTCCACTGGTTCCCATCAGAGCTCAACAGCTTACTTGGATCCATCAAGTAAAGTGTCAACACACTCCAAAAATGATCTAGAAATTATTTGAACAATTTCAGTTTTTTGTTTTATTTACACAAAAACCCCAAGTGTTAAATATGCAGTGTCAGCGTATGGGAACTCTGTCAGAGTCAATTCAATGAAAGTGAGTGTAAAATACCTCCTTTTGTCCTGCAGTGGGGGTTTTAAAATGTGGGTAGTCGTGTTTTTGGTTAGTTTGTCCTATTTTGGGGTGTTAATGCATGTTCGTTTGGGGGGGGGGTTGTGTTGTTCTTAGTTACTACTTCACTTTCATTCGTTCACTGTTGCAAATGTGGTGTTGTCGGGTTGCTGAGGCGACTGGAGGGAGTTGGGCTGTAGCGTGCGTTACCACCCAAACACGGAAGTGCTCGTTTCGGGAAGAAGCCGGCATGCGGTTTAATCTAGGAATATCCGAACGATCTCCGACAGGAAGCGGAGCCGCGAAGGTATTCCAGAGGTATGGCAAAAGAGACTTACTGGTTGGTAGCTAGTAGGATGATAGCTCGTTTCGGTTGGTACTCTGATCATGGGTCGATGAAGACGATGACTTCCTGATATAGTCGCGGTTGGTGACGTGACTGAGGAATGATGGGAGTTGGAGTCCTAGGAGGGAGCCGGTAGGCCAGAGGAGGAAGGTCGGGAGGAGGAAACCGTGACAGGTGTTATTTGTTGTGTCATGTTGGCACCATATGTGAGGAGGTTGGTCACAGGAATGGGACCGGTGTGCCGTTCCACTGTTTTAAAAAAAATAAGTGGTGATTCACACTAAATGCCTTGGACTCAACTTCTTGTGCTCCGCTCTCATTGGCTGTCTGAAATCGCACGGTGTATAAGGCAAGAGTTAGCTGGCGTTTCTCAGTGTGGCTGCTAGCTGTTAGCTTCCTGGCATGGCAGCTGCCACAACATTAACACTGTTAAGAGTAAAAGATTTTAACAGCTAGTGTTAGAATTACACTTGAAAAATAGCAGTGTCATATTTAAATAACACTTTGAGTGTTACATATCTTATAGAGACCAAGTATTTTAACAACTCTGACAGTTAAAGAAGATTTACTCCACAACTCAATTTAACTCTGAGTGTACAATTGACTCTGAATATTTAACACTGAGATCAGTGTAACTTTTACACTGTAGAGGGTGGGACCATATGTTCTCTGGCTCAGTGTTGAAATTGACTCCTTTAGTGTTGAATTAAAGGGGACCTAGAATGTGAACCAACATTTTCCTTGTTGTTGTTGAATAAGACAGCTTGGGTGGTCAACAGTAGCATGCCAAAAAGTCAAAGCCGTGTGTGACCTACTTTTTATGTAAATTAGAAAGTTGAAAAAGGCGAGAGAAAACCTCCTGTTCTGAGAAAGTCTTCCTTAACACGTCATAAGGGGGAGCCACGCCTCCTCAAACCTGCATGTGTCTGAGGCCTTCTGGGGAAACCAACCAATCAGCATGTCCTGGCCGAGTGGGAGGGGTCAACAGCTCATTTCACTGAAGGCCTGAATAAGGGGGTTTAGAATGGCCTGTATCAGGGCTCCTGGGACAGATGAAAGCCAAAAAACATTTCTTATTCTTTTTGGAGGCTCAAAGCTCTGTTTTAGATTGTTGATTAATTGCATTCTAGGACACCTTTAACACTGCTCATTTTACTGTGTAGTATAAAAATTCAAACATTCAATTTAATTCAAACATAAAAAAATCCATATTTTAGTCATGATGGTACTTTTTCTTCTCCAAATCTGAATAAAAACTTAGCTTTAAATGCAAACAATGGCACAAAAAGTTAGCTGTAAGAATGAGCAAGCTTCATACCTTGACCTGACATCCTACTTGGATCAAATCTGGAAAATAACGTATGATCACTGGCCATCTTGTCACTGTGCTGAGGTAAGCTACAAAAGATGACGTCCCACCACAGCCTCCACCGTGGCCTTGCCCAAGGCAAAAATAGGTCAAGATCAACATCCGCAATGACATGTTCTTCATTTTAGATGATGGAGTGTGGCCTGCAGCCACAGCAGGCCGATGACTGTCCAGTTCCCTCTTATTATTTCATTTCACCCTGTCAATTAGGATGCATACAGAAAAGTGAAAACTTGCCTTTTCAGGCGCAACATTTGAAAATTATTATTTTTTTAAATGTCACTTTTGTTTCTATATCTGTCTGCCCTTTCCCCAAAAACAGAATCTCATATTTTTTCCTTTTCTCTGTAACTAATGTATGGAAAAATTCTAATAATTACACCAAAATGGACACTTTGCAATGATTACGGTTTCTATTGCTTTTGATTTCAAGTCACTGCTATGAGATTGCTCTGTGACTACCAGTTGTCCCATCTTAATTATTTGTTTCTTTTCTATATTAATGCTGCTTAAGGAATATTTCCTGCTACGATTGCTGTGGGACTTCTTTCACCACAGGGTGAAATCTTAAAGAATAAAGCTTTAACTCCACTTCAGTTGCTATTTTCTCTGTTTTTCTCTCACTTGTCATTGTATAAGGTCAGTCTGATGGTGGCCTCCATAGATTGTGTAACATTTCCAACATTTCTATCGTGACTAAAATCATCTTTGGTGCAATGGTTACATTTTTAAGTATGACAAAAGTGTTCACAGTTCTTCTTATGTTTTGACACGCTTCCAGGAGCACTTTCAGATTCACTAACTCCACACTGCCAGTTTTACTAGCGCACGTTTTACTTCCGCTATCTGCTCCCTTTCAGCGTCAGACTCACAAAGCAAATAGTGCTAATTAATTGGTGAGGCAAATACGCTCATGACGTTCAGCATGTTTATGCAAATTGCTCTTGTTTAGTGTCTGATTGCAGTTGTTTTTACTATGCAAACCATACATGGACTTCTGTCACAAAAAGAAAATGTTTTCTTACACTAATTTCATGGCCTGAACCGAGAAAGAACAATGGTAATAACATCTAGGATTACATTTCTAAATCAATAAAACCCTGTTTATAATTTTCAGACCAGCCCTGATCTATTTTATTTCCCCTTAATAAAAANTAAAAATGCTAATTAAATGTGCTGTTTCTACCCGTGAGGAAACTCCCTCAACCCTGACTCTTTTCCTCAAAGTGGCTTGAAACTGAAAGCGTTGATGAAGATATGTGGATTTCAAAGTCATGATCCCAAATGATAACTATTAATCTTTTAAATACAGTAACACAACAGGTTATTAATATAATTAGACTTTTTGTTTAAGGACCTGAAGATGAATCAGACTTTTCCTCATAAACTGTCTAACCCTTACACGCTCCTAGTGCATTTTGTTGTGCCCAAAGACTAAAATCGTGACTTTTTCAGAAAATATGACATTACACAAAAACTACAAAGTGAGCAAAAGTATATTTATGTCTATTTGTGACAGTCCAAGGCAGAGGCAATTCACCCCAAAACAGATACTCTGGACACAACACACACAAAAAATTATTTTATTTATTCATTTTATTTATTTTTTTCATTTTTTCACAGTTCTGGTTTTGATCATAAACCTGGCAATAAAAGGGTTAAATCTCAGAAACATACAATTTTGTATTATATTTTGTGAGCGCTGAAGCTAAGGATGAAATTCATGTAAAAAATGGGACTTATGAAATATTATGTAATATTTCTATAGGAAGTTTTGTTTCAACAATTTTTGTGCACAAGGAGTAGAAACGCTAGAAAATTAAAGGATTATATGAGGGTTAAGTTAAAGGGAATGCATTCAATGTTTCTGAATTTCAGGAACAAACCGGCCTCTCCATGTTTTGAAAAATGCGCATGCGCAACACTCTACCAGCCCCTGAGAGGGATCGCCCAGTTATCCTCGTGCACGCTCTGTTTACAAGTCGATAACTTCTTCTAGCAGTATTCTGAAATGCATTTCTACAAATAGCATGCCGAACTTTAGGTTACCTGTCGAGCAGAAAACCGGCGACAGCGGCGTCTGTGGGGAGCCCAACCTTCTCCCGTTGTTGAAGAGTCTCCTAAAGAAACTCTGGTTTTATCTTCTTATCATAGACATCGAAGACGCTTTTTCTTTTGCGACTCTCAGCCATTTTCAAAAGAACCCGGTGAGAACGGAGAGGTAGAATGAATGGATGAAGGCGTATCGCTCTGCACAAACAGAGTGCGCATGTGCAGGAAGTGAAAACTAACCCATGGGCAACGGTGGCATAGGAGTTAAGTGGACGCCCCACAATCGGAAGGTCATGGGTTCGCGCCCCGCTCAGTCTGTCGCTGTCGTTGTGTCCTTGGGCAAGACACTTAACCCGAATTGCCTCTGTTGGTGGTGGTCAGAGGGGCTGATGGTGCAATGATGCAGCCTCGCCTCTGTCAGACCGCCCCAGGGCAGCTGTGGCTACTCAGTAGCTTACCATCATCAGCAGTGTGTGAATGTGTGAGTGCATGCAGCGTCTTTGAGTGTCCTAACAAAGCGCTATATAAGTTCAATGAATTATTATTATTATTATTATTATGAGCAAGCATGGGTAGGCAATTCTGGTCCTGGAGTGCCGCTATCCAGCATGTTTCATTTTTTTCCCTGATCCAACACACCTGATTTTAATCAGTAGGTGATTAACAGGCTTCTGCAGAACTTGATGATTTGGTGAACAGGTGAATCAACCCAATCAGTTAGGTGTGTTGGAGCTAAAACATGCTGGATAATCAGAATCAGAAGGGTTTTATTGCCATATGTGCGAGAAATCACAACATTAGGAAATTGCTGCGGTACTGAGCAGCATTCCAGGACCAGGATTGCCTACCCCTGGTTTAGATGATGCACACGGAAGTAAAGAATGTCCACAACACCTTTAAGGCAACAATGTGTTTGATTACTTTTTGCCTGAGGTGCAAATGCCTTCAGCTCTGAGAAGACATGAAATGTCCTATGCTAACCTTGTGCTACCTTATTTGTGAATCAAATACAAGTTTCCCTCTAAATCCAGGAATAACACCTCCTGGACAAACTGCTCCAGTGTAAAGAGATGTTGGCCTTTGGCAGCGCAGACTGAGGTGTAAATGTTCCCTTGTGATGGATTCCTAAATTAGACAGAGATAGTAAAATCTAAATGGCCTAAAAATATAAACAATTACACTGAACAAGCACGCATCTCTCTAATAAGCTTAAATAGTTGAGATAGTTTTAAACATATTTTACTGGCATGTGGAGATTTGTCTTTAGAAAACCAGCAAAAACAACCCAGAAGTCGTAACTAAACTGGGACCAGTGATTGGTTTTATTGTCTGGCTGCTGTAGCTGACATTCTCTATTAAAAGTGACAATCACACAGTAAATGTTTCACACAGAAATATACCTCAAGGAAGGGTGTTTAAAGCAGACCTTGATGTCACTACTACAGTTGCCATGGTTACTTGCCTGCTTCCGTGTGTGTGTGTGTGTGTGTGTGTGTGTGTGTGTGTATGTGTGTGTGTCAGCGGCTCTCTGACTCTCATGCACAGAAGGGCTTTGGAGGCAGAGCTGAAGCACAGCAGAGAGGGAGGAAAGGAATCTGTATTTATTCAGGATCACCTCCTCCTGAAGCTTATTGAAGTTAGCTTAAAGAGTGTTGTGGGTTTCTGAGGAGGGAATGTTTACTGCTGAATATGACTGCCGCAAGGAAAAACTCTAAGTGTTGTTTCTTGCAACCAAAACAGCTCCTTAAGAAAAGAATAATAATAGTAAAATATAAAGCATTGGTGTCATCTCTGTTTTTTTTTCAGTCAGCCAATTATAAGGGCTGAACCCTGGCAACAAGAACATGGATGAAAAGCAGTTTTGGTCATGTCTGTGGATCCCAAGTTGAACTTTTATGAGATGATCACAATAAAGCTGGAAAAAGCCCACTTGAGGAAAGAGGCTCGCTGGTGTTGCTGAGTGTTTTTATCACAGAACGTGCTGCAGGCGTGTTGTCAGATTTGTCAGTCATCACATGTACAGGAAGGCTTTTTTTGTTTTAAAGTGCTGGCAGGACCCCAGCAGGGTTAAAAAAAGCTAAGTGGACAAAGTTCTTAGAAGCTAGAAATCCTACTTCAAAGGGCACTTTTTCTTTTTTACCATTCAAACCTCTACACTAGAAATTATTATGCAACATAATAATATTTACTTTGGTCAAGGATAACCTGCAAAGATGCAGAATTAGAAGTGATTTTAACATGCAGCTCATGTCATAAATTGCCTTTTCATGCATTACCAATGCAACTGCACAACACAAACATGTAGAAATTCTCACCCAACTTGCAAAAGCAATCCTTTACTAAACTTTTTTTTTTACTTCTTGAGATATCTATAGCATGGCCAACATGTCTCACAAAACAAATGATCCACCAACATTATTGCTTGTAAGTTCTGCTTTAAATCTGCAGAATGCCAACTAGAGTTTTCAAAAGGCCAGGTCAGCTCATATGTTCTTTGTGGAATATTGATTAAATATTGACTACTAGCAGAGTGAAGCTTTATAACCCAGTTGCATATGTGGAATGAAAATTATTGCAAGCTAAGTGGGGAAGATAGAAGGAAAGAGAGCATGCTGTTTGTGTTTTGTGAAGATGGAAAAGCTGACATGATCTGTTTAGAATGTCGTGTCTCAAAAATGCGAACCTAACAGAAATAAATGAACTTTTGGACCAATTTCAGCTCAATCAAGAATGCAAGTTAAAAATTTAAACCTTGATGTAGCCTGGCATCAGTTATTGGTCCTGGAGATGTGTGCAGAGCCCCAAAATCCTATCTATAGATCCTCATAGGGAGGAAGGGGGTATGGAGTCGTACCCAAAATAATTTGAAGGCAATTCTTTGTTTCCAAAACATCTGACAGACAATACAACATGTAAAACCCCAAATGTTTATTTGTATGGTTTAATAATTGCTGGATTGGACGTGTAATGGTTAATTAAAAATCTAAATTGCTGGAACATTGCATTGTGAGTTGTGTGCAAGCAGAGCAGCTGCAGCAGTCATGAGGCTTCCCCGGTGTCTATGTTCTACCTGCCAGCCTCCTGGAGCATGGACGCAGTCGTCAGGTGTGTAAAGGACAGAAAAACAGACTTAGGGCTCTGAAATATGCATCAGCTTGCATTTACAGGCTTGTAGCACATGTAAAACACTAGCAGATCTGCTGCTTGTGAAAAGAGCTGGACTGATCAGACATGCGTGAAATTGACCAGTGAAACATGCAGCTGAGCGATTCTCTTTGTAGTCACGGTACTTGTGATACAGCCAAACAGACGTTTGGTGTTCACAAAATCAAATGTTTGACTTATACACACACACACACACACACACACACACACATATATATATATATATATATTTATATATATATATATATATATATATATATATATATATATATATATATATATATATATATATATATATATATATATATATATATAAAAGGGGTGGGACTCGATAAAATAAAATTCATCTAATTAATTAGAGGCTTTGTAATTAATTAATCTTGATTAATCACATTTTAATCGTTCAAGAAAATTTGCCCCGAAAGCAATTTTTTTAAATTAAAAATAATGAGACAGAGAATCAAACAAGTCACTGACATTATTATTGTAAACACAAGCTCTTTTAATTTCTAAAAAATAAAGCTTTTAAATTGTATTTCAATTTAAAACAGGAGAAAAAAAAAATATGTATATCACTGGCAAAAATAGGACAGACCTAAAAGTACAATACTATTTTAAGTACATTTTGATAATGGTATTGTCTTTAAAATAATAATAATAATAATAATAATAATAATAATAATAATAATAATAATAATAATAATAATAATAATGGGTTGATAGAATGTGTGTGCAATTTGATTTGATTTAGCATCATTAGAGACAGAAATGAAGGCAAAAACACATGAAGAGGGATTTCTGATCACTCATTTGATTGTAGTCTTAGTTGTGTTTGGAGCACATAAAAAAGGTTTACATGGTCTTGTAGCCAAGGTTCTGAGCTTTCTTTAGAGGTGCAGCTTGACTATTATGATATTTAGGGCATGTATTTTGCTGCCAAACTTCAACATCCCCCAATTGGGGGACCCTCAGGCTTAAAGGGTTAAATGTGTTAATTAATTAATCATAATTAACGCGTTAAATTCCCACCTCTAATATATATATATATATACTTTATCTTTAAAAATTGACATAGGAAGTTGTTTTTAAAAATACTAATTTTTGTGTCTGAGCACTTTTTTGGAGCGGTTCAGTTACTTAGCTGTGTAAAATGCAATTTTAAATTCCATTTGTATTAAAACTAAATTTGAAACTACTACCATTTATCAAAGTGTCATGCATACATGTATAGTAACATAAGCAGCATAAAAAATAATTAAAGAATATTGAACATAGAAGAAACAACTGCTGAAAAAAAATCTAATGATACTATCAACTCATAATGCACCATTGCATCTGCTATACATTTACTTGAGTGTATACCTTTTCTTATATCTTGTGTTTCTTTATTTGTTATGCCAAATACACCACTTGCGTTCCATCCAGTTTCATTGCATTCACATGTAGTGACAATAAAAACTTTCTGATTCTGATAAGCCAACAAATACAAATGGATTTTGATGTGAGATTTAAATATTGATGGCGATGAAACCTGCTTCATATTCAGAGGAAGCTGGTTCCATAATTTATTATCTATGGCTACAAAGACCCGGTTTCCTCTGCGTGTCAGCGTACACCTTGGAACTACAAACTTAGAGTGGATCCAAGTGAGTTGAAGGTGCATAAGGTTGAAGGAAGTTAGACAGATACAAAGGAGCTTGGCTATTAGGTGCTCTATAGCTCTACAACACAACCATAAAATCAATCATAAGTTTAACAGGGATCCAGTGAAGTGAAGCTAATCCATATAATGTGTTCATGCGTTGGTGCTGATGTTGAAAGACAAGCTCAGTAATCTGGGTTGAAGCTGAGGCCGACTTAAAAAAACATACAAGGAGCTTCAAAAATTGAGTAGAGACTTTATAAACATGTTTAAATGATAAAAAAAGTATTTTACCATGAACAATAGCCTCAATTCTCCGTACACACTCACCAGCCACTAGATTGGTCCACCCATTCATTTGATTGTTGACACAAGTCATAAATCAGCCAATCACATGACAGAAACTGAGTGCATTTAGGCATTGTTCCTGCTGATCTCCTGGGACATTCACCTATAGCACAACCATCACTAGGGTCCATGGAGAATGGTCTGAAAAAGAATCAGTGAACCAATCAGTGAACAACAATTGTGTTTACAAAACCTTTTTTATTTTATTTCAGAGGACAGGGGAAATGGGAAGACATATTGGAGATGATAGGAAGGCAACAGCAGCTCAAGGAACTCTTTGTTACCACCAAGGTCTGTAGAACACCATCTCTTCAGTTACAGCTTGTTAAACCTTGAAGCAGACGGGCTTAAGCCCACACCAGGGGCCACTCCTGTCAGCTAAGACCAGGAAGCCGAGGGTACAACTCACATAGGGTCACCAAAGCAGGACAATAAATTCCAAAAGTGCAGAACGCCGCAGCTAGATTCCTCACAAACACTTCCAGATGTTGTCACATTACTCCCATCCTCACCCATTTACACTGGTTACCTGTGCAGTTCCAGATTCAGTTCAAGGTCTTAATGTTCGTTTATGAAAGAGGACCAAGAATGCAGTTAGTCAACGATCTAAAACAGCTTTGAGCCTCTAAAAAGCATCAGAAATGTTCTTTAGGCTTTCATCTGTCCCAGGAGCCCTGATACAGGCCATTCTAAACCCCCTAAACCAGCCTTGCTGTGAAAAGAGCTGTTGACCCCTCCCACTCGGCCAGGACATGAATATGATAATGAGCTGCTTGCTGATTGGTTGGTTTCTTCAGAAGGCATCAGACACTGGAGACATGCAGGTTTGAGGAGGCGTGGCTCCCCCTGATGACGTGTTAAGGAAGGTTTTCTCAGAGCAGGAGGTTTTCTCTCACCTTTTTCAACTTTCTAGTTTACATAAAAAGTAGGTCACACACCGCTTTGACTTTCTGGCATGCTACTGTTGACCACCCAAGCTGTCTTATTCAACAACAACAAGGAAAATGTTGCTTTACATTCTAGATCCTCTTTAAGCCATGAATGCTCCAACTCCCTCTTACCTTTAAACTGCTCAAACCCTACATCCCTTCCAGATCTCTAAGATCGGCAGATCACCTTCTCCTGTGCGTCCCAAGAATGCATTACAAATGGTCTGTCTGGATTTCAGCCACAAATGGTTGGATCAAAATTTGTTGTAAACATTAAAGCATTGATCTCATCTGCTTTGTACCAATGGTTCATGGTGGTGGTGATATAATGGCTTTGGGGATGTTCTTAGATTTTTTGGAGCCCTTTAGTATCAGATGATAAAGGTTTGAACACCACAGCTGACTTGGGTACTGCTGCTAGCCATGCTTATTCTTTTATGACCACAGAAGACCCATCTTCTGATGACTAATTTGAGCACCGTGTTACCAAGATCAAATCAACTCAATCTGGTTTGCTGAACATGAAAACAGATTTATTGGACTCTGATGGCTTCCACAGCAAGATCTCAATCTAATCTAGCACTTTTTAAAATCTAA
This sequence comes from Aphyosemion australe, assembly GCA_006937985.1. Classification (NCBI taxonomy): domain Eukaryota; kingdom Metazoa; phylum Chordata; class Actinopteri; order Cyprinodontiformes; family Nothobranchiidae; genus Aphyosemion; species Aphyosemion australe. The sequence goes on from SSNS01000038.1 coordinate 3,184,658, forward strand.
CTGACACCATAGACATGCCACTGATAAATCTGCAGAATGTTGAATTTATGACATGAAGAATTAAGGCAGTTCTGCAAACAAAATCCAACACAACACCAGCAGGGCTCTCCTAAAAAGTGAGTAAGTGTAGCTAAAATGTGCATCTTTAGTCTCACTTTGAAAAAAAGTCTCAAATACAGCCACATGAACAAAAACGCAGGTTTACACATTAAAAATACTTTATGCAAAGTGTCAACTAATTAGAAAATGTGTACGAGTATTCTGCCGTTATCTGCCTGAAGGTTATTTATTAAAGATTTTCTTGTACGCTGACCCTTAGGTTTGTCCTACCTGTCAAGTTTCGGTGCATTCTGACCTCGCCGCTTATATTAGCACATCCCAAATGACATACCATGACTGCCATCACAGTAATTCTACATTCAGAGCAGCTTTTATGTATAGCTGTCTGTCAGTGATATGATAAATCACCTGGAGGATTTGTCAGCCATGAACAGATGTTTGCATGTGACACCTTTGACCACCAGGTGTTATCTGGCTTCTGGCAGAGCTTATCGGTGAGAACATGAGAGCACGATGATGCCTAAAATACTTTGACAGTTTATAATCCACATAGAAACAAAGTCAGTATTTCCTAGATTGGGATGTACATCCATGCAGGTGCTGCACCACATGCAATTAGGCTTTAATAGCATGGCTGATCATATATATATATATATCCTCTTCTTCAGAGGATACGATGATGTGTAGTTACATGTGTCCTGAATCCAGGAAAGCACGTTGCATTACAGAGTTCCTTGGAGAATTCCAAATAAAAGGTAAGTCAGCACAAGTACAGCTCCTGCCAGGGTAAAGATGGTGTGTGTCTGCTCTCCCACTAAAAGGTCTTTTCAACAAACAGAATTAAGGTACAGGTTCAGTGATGAAAATCCAAGCCGGAGCATGTCCTGCTGCTTCAGCAGTGACTGCAGTCTGACGTGCAGAGTTGAAAAAAGGCACACAGGCCACACAAGTCAAAGAAAGATGAGCGTGACATCTGCAGTTCAGCAGACTTGGCTTGACATCATGCCTGTGCCTGCCCCTTTATTGGAAGCTGCCTCGACACCAACCCAAATTAAATATTTCTCAGTGACTTTTCCTGTGGGCAGTCATAATGCTGCTGTCATCGTTTTGGTGGGCAGGTGTGCAGAAGAGAAAGTTAAGAGTAATGACTGTGTTTCTGCTGCAATAAGAGCCAAAACAGCAGATTTAATAAAACATTCTTTTCAATCACTGCTGCATTTTCCTTTGTGTTTGTTTGTGTGATTATTACAATGACTGAACAGACAACCTTGGAATAGAAAGCCTGATGTTTAGCATCGATTCCCACACAGCTGACTGATGGTACCAAGCATGAGGATGTAAAACATGTGTACTTGATCTCGGTTTTTCCATCTTATCTACATCCTGTGTCTGGAGCCACAGTGATCAATGGTTTGTTTATTTGCCTGTGTAATAAGAAAATTATGCTAAGGAGGAGAAGTCACCTTTAGTATTAACCTGCTTACAGTTTAATCAATGACTTAAGTGATTTTTATCAGCATGCCACAGGCAATGAGGTGCTGAAGCCAGTTACTTACTAGGTTCTTTTCTTTATAGATGTTGAAGAAACTTGATGCTGCTCCTATTATTTTTTTCTTATTTCTTAATTTTTCAGGACTTTCTGGACTTTATCTCTCAAAGGCAACCATCCAAGCAGCATTCATCAGTTTGTAATTTACCGCCTCATTTGAGACAACTACTAGCCTGGCAAGCCATCCTATATATGTGAATATATAGTCTGGCCACGACCCAAAGACAGATCTCAGTCGTGGAGTGGAATCTGCGGTTGTCTTTCCAACTGTCTCCGCATGCTATTGGACAACGAACAACGTGACGTACTCACCGCTACGAATGTCAGTCAAAGGGGCAGTCCACCATACCCCGTCAAAGAAGACGCAAGCCTGGACGCAAGCCTAGATGTCTTATTTATCTAAATAAAGGACTAAAGTACCTCTATCTGTCCAAAGTTTATGCCAAAGCCTTTTCAAGAGTCGTCGCCATCATTGTTGTTCTGCTTCGTCGCATTATTCCGCCCACCAAACTGATAGAGCAATGTGATTGGTCCACCAAAAACCAATAGACTGCTGTGATTGGCCCAGCAAAAACTGATAGAGTGCTGTGATTGGCCCACCAAACCGATAGAGCTATGTGATTGGCCCACCAAACTGATAGAGCGCTGTGATTGATCCAACAAAAACTGATAGAACGCTGTGATTGGCCCACCAAACCGATAGAGCTATGTGATTGGCCCACCAAACTGATAGAGTGCTGTGATTGATCCAACAAAAACTGATAGAACGCTGTGATTGGCCCACCAAACCGATAGAGCTCTATGATTGGTCCAACAAAAACCAATAGAGCACTGTGATTGGCCCAACAAAAACTGATAGAGCTCTGTGATTGGCCCACCAAATTGATAGAGCACTGTGATTGGTCCAGCAAAAACCGATAGAGCGCTGTGATTGGCCCACCAAACTGATAGAGTGCTGCGATTGGCCCACCAAACCGATAGAGCGCTGTGATTGGCCTACCAAACTGATAGAGCTCTATGATTGGCCCACCAAACCGATACAGCGCTGTGATTGGTCCAACAAAAACCGATAGAGCGCTGTGATTGGTCCAACAAAAACCGATAGAGCGCTGTGATTGGTCCAACAAAAACCGATAGAGCGCTGTGATTGGCCCACCAAACCGATAGAGCGCTGTGATTGGTCCAACAAAAACCGATAGAGCACTGTGATTGGCCCACCAAACCGATAGAGCGCTGTGATTGGTCCAACAAACTGACACCAAATAATTTTTCTTTGGCTACTATCTATCTAGATTTCTAGGCTAGACAACTACTGCAATCGTGATAAAAGCTTTGGACTTAAAGGTTGTTTTGACAGTTATGGTTTTATCAGATTACATACCTTTGTCCTATTACATTCTTTTTTATTAACAACAATTCTGATCTTAATTAGAAACGTTTGCTTATGTATCTTTTATTCACCTGTGAAAAAGTAGAATCACAGGTGAGAGAAACGCAGCAAACATGTTTGATCCTGTTACCTTATTATTGCTCAAATTGTTATAGCGAATCTGCAAACTAGCTAGGGTTTGAACGTAAACACAGTCACGGAACACTCACCCCTCCCCTCGGGCATCTTCCCTGAGACATCTCTGCCAGGACTGGAAACCCACGGAGGAAACGAGATAGCGCTAACAGACTGCTGCCAGATCAGGAGAATTTCTGCGCTGGTTACAAAATGCTTTTTTCTCACTAACTGAGGAATATGGAAATAGACAAAATTTCACTTAGGGGTGGAATATCCCTTTAAGTTGAATGATGGACAAAAAAAAGACATTATGCATGGTGCATATGTCTGGATCATTGTCGTAGAACATATGATAAAAAAAAGTGTGCCTGATTCAGGACATGAAAAAAGAGAAGTTGAACCTCGTTTTTAAGGTGTACAGCTTCCCAGTTCTAAATAAAACTGCAGAATACCATTCCTTTACTCTGCAACTGATCTTCATTAATGCGTGCTAGTTTTCAAATACCCCACCCCCGCCCCTGTTTCCTGAGGGATGTTAGGGCCTTTGTTCTCCTGGTCAAAACATCTTGAATGGATGGGGGTGTTCAAACTAGCGTGCAACTAATGAAGCTCACTACAGTTTAGAAGCTTCATACGCTGCATTTTTTTATTTTTTACTGATAAAGCTCAAATAAAAAGCAAAATGTTTAAAAAAAAATAAAAAGAGGTCAAGTTGCTGTTTTTATCTGAGCATACTAGGAAGCAAAAGTGTGCTTTTTTGGTCTGGGGGATTCCACAAAGCAGTCTCTTCCTTTTGATGTCAAAAGATCAATCAACACATGGGAGAGGAGCATCACTTCTCACATCTTCTGACACCCAGGTAGCAGGGGGACATGCCGGTCTAAGCAATCTGTGTGGTTCGCCGATCTACATCATAGCAACAGCCTGCATTTATGATCTCTTTGGTAGCCATTCACTGTATTGCTAAAAAGCAGCACAAAAATAAAAGCTGCATGTAAAAAACTAGGAGATGCAGCTGATTTTTTACAAAATTTTCTCACAACTTTCATCATTGTCTCATGGATAAGCCCAGATGATGAAGATCATGCAGGCAAGCTTTGACATTTCTGTGTGGATGGGAATATGCAGCCAAGCTGGAGACATTGCCATGGAGATGGGTTACGTTCAAAACAGACATCACATGAAATAATCACATAAAGTGATCAAACATTTGTGTTCTTTGAAAGGTTTGAAAAAGCAGCAACAGTCATTTTTGTGTGACTTCGTCCAAAAATATGCCCCACTAATGACTATGATGCCCACATCCTGTCTTGTTGCTTTCTTTTGCATCATCGCTTGGTCAAGTACCTGTTTTTGCAGCAGTCTGTTACTTTTCTTACATAACAGGAGACCTTCAGTCCTCCACACACTGCTAAATGCTTCTTTCAAACCTCAACATCAATTTCTGGCAATATGAGGAAAACACACGGAGAGGAAAACACACGAAAACAAATGTGATTACTGTGTTTTGTGCATTTTCAAAATCCAAGCAATTTATTCTTAAAACTTAAAAACACTTAAAGGTGTTGAAGACTTGTTTAATCAATACATTTATGGTAGTCTCTAGTAGGAATGAATGCCTTGTAAGTTGTATTCTGGGGAAGAAAAACACCGGTGCATAATTTTCAGGAACTAGAAATGAGCCACATCAGAGCTGAGCTTCAGACGGCAGGATTTGGAGTATTTTTTCCTGATATTTGAAAATCTCACTTCTAATTGGCTAACAGCAACACGACTCTACCACTGACTCTGCTTTGCAACAATGTTTTATCTCCACAAATAACACAAGCCTGGAGGAGCTCTGGTGTGTGGTGGAGTTGCTAATGCTAACAGTTAGCTTCTAGTACTCGAGACGTTCTCCGCTGTTTCCTGGATGCTAAACCAACAACAGCCTTCCCCGAGTCAAGATGGGTGAGTCCATGAATGTTAAAGGAGTTATCACCTATAATACCGTGGATGTCTACGTCCTATTAAAGTCTTTTAGGCCATTAAAATAAATTGTATTGGAAAAATAAATTACAAAAAAAGATCAGAAAAGCACATTTTTTAAAGGGCGTATTTTGTCGCGAGATCACACGCGATATTTCGGACGCACGCAGGACTGAGGGGCGCGTTGATTGGTGGAAGGAAGCAGGAAGCAGCTTCAGCATCTTGGTCCAAAATAACAAAAGTTATAACTGAACCCGACCTGGCAGTGACCTACGGGATCCAACAGTACGAGCTCGAGCCTCGCCTCGTGCGTAATGGCTTCCTCGCTTGTTGTTGAGTTTTTTGTTCAGCGAAGCGCTGTAAACCGGAACATGATGGGACGCGGCATTGGAGATCTGTAAACAGTCTGGATGGGACAAAGCAAGCTAAACAGCCTGGCATCGGCTCATCATGCTGTTGTGAAGATCGAATACACAAACCGAGGTGGACTTTTTTCCCCCGTAACACGGATCAGCAACTGTAAGACATAATTTATGCGTTTCACGTTATGAAATGAGCTTTGTTGTGCTGGTTTCTTCGCTGCTGGTTCATATTTGGTATATCTGGTCTTTGTGACGACATATAGGCCAGAGCTCAAGCTCTCGTTTTGGAGTGCTCGTGGGGTGCATGTGAGCTGGTTGAAGAAGGCAAGAGTAAACAAACGCGTCAATGTTAAATATTGGCTTCTCGGCCAGTAAAAAATCATTAGGAAGCCATGATATACATGTGGAAAAGTGAAAATTTCAGGTGATGACTCCTTTAAGTGACAGTGTGACGTATCTGTCAGGATTTTCTAACCCTAGAGTTTCACTGTCTATTTTCTATCAGAAGCTAAAGCAGGAGATAGGTCTAGGAGACTACTTTCATGTTCAGCCTGCATGAAAAACTCAGAGTGACCGATTATAATCAGAAATAAGATTTAAAAAATGTTTTTTCAGTGTTCCACACCTTTAAATAGAAAAGAGAAATAATAAATCTTTAAACTTGAAACATGATGGAATAAGATAAATAATAAAACATCACAAAAGTAATCAAATCAAATGTGTTTTAGGCCTGACACAGTATGGAGTCACGCGGGCTGATACAGCTCTTAATTAAAAAGAAAAAAAGAAACAGTTTCGTTGTGGCGAGTGTTTTGTAGACTCATACATGAGCAACAGATTTTTCACAGAAATTACACTGTCAGCCCCGATTCTTCTTGGAAGTCCTCAACCAGTGATTGTTTTCCAAGAAAAGGACAGGAAACATCCAGGCAACGGCTTCAAATTACATCACAGCAGGATTAAGAACATGTGCATGGCTGTTCATCGGCTATTTCTGAGTGTTTCACAGTGGCAATATATCCACTAAATAAACCAAATATACAAGCCCACATGTCTTTAGTGTGCAGTCCAACAAGCAAAACTATTTAGCTCTTGCTTTTATAGCAGCAGGAATTATTCCTGCCAGCACAGAAAGCATATTGCTGCTGGTTACCTTTCAGAAAAATATAACTAACTGGGTGGCATAACCCGTTGCTCCTTTCAAGTCCTCACATGCCACAAACTGTATATAATGAGGTCTTGTATCACACAGAGCAACAAACAGAGGCAAAATATAGACCCAAACCAATGAATTGGCAAAATGCTACAAATACGAAGGATGGGGAAAAAATAAAAAAACAACACATGACATGCAGTGAGTTGCAGAGAAAAAAGAAAAATCTCCAACAAGCTGCAGCATGACATTCTCTTGGGGCCCATCATGAAGAGACATTTTGTGAAGGACTGTAGACTCTACCACTGAATTTGCACAAGTTGTTTACACTTCCCGCTTACAGTAGGTTTGACGCTGGGCTGACACTAGCCCGGGTGTTCTTGAATGTCTTTGCTTGGAAAGTTCAATAAATTGGTAACTAACACACAGAGAAACAGAGTTAGAGCTGGTGACAGAACTGAAGCACATCTGGCTCCAGCTTTTGTACAGAGCAATGTAATAATCAGTCCGCAGCAGAATATTATTTATTTCACCCCATGTCAGTGTTGAGCGAACCTCCCCGCTTGTCTTACTGGTTAACTTTCAAGGCTAGCTGTTCACTAAAAATGATTTTATCCATGCAGTTTACTTAAAGTTTTAATGATTCAACTTTATCTGGGCCTCCTACTTGTTTTTGGTTGCACTGCTGTGTCAGAAACAGCAGGGCTCTGTTCAACTTTTTCCCCCTCCAAGGCTTCACGCTCAGCAGTTGCCATAACCATCAACAGCCCAGTGAAAGTCCATGGATTAGGTGGAGACTGCACACAAGTTAAACAACATATCAGATGGCACAAATGCCAGATATCCTGCTCAGATCAAGCAGGGAAAGAGGTTTATACGCCCACGTCGACCATATGGTTGATACAAACACACAAAAGGTGGCTTCGATGCCAGGCAACAATGCAGTCTCGAATAAAAGTGTGCCGGAAGTAAATCTGCTGAATCTGCACCACTATCAGAAGATTACTGGTAAATATACTTTTTTCTAAAAGATAAAAAATTTTTAAAGTGACAAATTCTCCAATTAAGAAAGGTTTGTCAGCACTTAAGTTGACTCTTAAGAACAGGGTTCTGCCCAGCAGTGGTGCCCCCAAGGGGTGGCCAGAGGTGGCCATGGCCACCCCTAGAAAATTGCTGCCCCCCCAGGGAAGACCAGTGTTAATAAATCATATTAATGTTCACTCCAGCCATAAAGTCATCTTATGTATTCAAGACATAAATGTAAAACCCAATAAAAGTTTATACAATTAATGAGTAAATAAATAATCAGAATTTTTAAAAATGTATATGTTTCTGCTGCTCACCATTTTCAAAATAAAAGTTTATATCTCCATAGATTTTTTTGAAGACAGCAACAGGTAAATTAAACTAAAAAAAAATAAAATTATATGAAAAAAAAAAAACTTAACTAACATTTAAAATACCTGAAATGTATTCTTCTGAAATGTTTGTGTTTCTCAATTTTGAGTTAAGTGTTTTGGATGCATGTTGTTTTTTAATTATAAAAAATAAGAGCATGCAATGCATCGTCACAGACTAAACTCTCACAGATTTACCACAAGGACCAATTTGGTGTGCCACCCCAAAGTTTTCTTTGGCCCCATCTGGCCACCCTTATCAAAGTTTTCTGGGTGCACCCCTGCTGCGCAGAAACTACTCACTCCTGCAAACACTCCCTTCCAGCTCCTCTTTTTATTATTAGGGGTGAAAAGGCCACTGCGAGTGCAGTAAGTCAACATATTTTCATTTTGTCGATGTGTTTAGTGCTTAACCTAACCATTTAAAGTAAGAAAAGAAAGCATTTAGATTCTAATATTTACGTCTCTACAGTGTTTTCTCTCAGTTATTCCCAGCGGTGTTTTGTTCTACACACAATAGGCCGTGGCAACCTGCAGTAGCTAAAGGCTCCAGTGTGTTTTTTCTTACTGCATGATATATTTTAATGATGAAAAAATGTGTTCATGTTCAAAATCTAACCTAAAAAATAAAAAATACAAAACAGTCATTAACTTGAATATCAATATCAGTCATTTTCATTTGCGGTGTTAAAACAAAATCATCTAAAACCAGTTACTCTCCTAAAAACTGCCTGTAGAAACAGCTTTAGCACTAAATTTCAAGATGAATATATTTATTCTGCACTATCACTGATCTTTGAACTGTCAGAAAGGCAGACCCATTATAGCTCAGCTCGCGCTAAGCCTCTAGCTTAATTCTTTGCATTGTATTTAACTATCTGGGCATTAAAACCGAGCTTTAAATGATTGCTGTGTTTTGGATAAGAGTGGGAATGTGTAAATCTGGATCTATGAGCAATATGTGAAATTCACAATTCCCTAGATCAGGTGGGGGTAAGGAGGTGGGGAGGGAGGGTAGGAGTAAGGAAATGGGGGTGGTG
>SSNS01000038.1:3199667-3233073 GCA_006937985.1 Aphyosemion australe
AATCATATTAATGTTCACTCCAGCCATAAAGTCATCTTATGTATTCAAGACATAAATGTAAAACCCAATAAAAGTTTATACAATTAATGAGTAAATAAATAATCAGAATTTTTAAAAATGTATATGTTTCTGCTGCTCACCATTTTTAAAATAAAAGTTTATATCTCCATAGATTTTTGTGAAGACAGCAACAGGTAAATTAAACTAAAAAAAAAATAAAATTATATGAAAAAAAAAAAACTTAACTAACATTTAAAATACCTGAAATGAATTCTTCTGAAATGTTTGTGTTTCTCAATTTTGAGTTAAGTGTTTTGGATGCATGTTGTTTTTTAATTATAAAAAATAAGAGCATGCAACGCATCGTCACAGACTAAACTCTCACAGATTTACCACAAGGACCAATTTGGTGTGCCACCCCAAAATTTCCTTTGGCCCCATCTGGCCACCCTTATCAAAGTTTTCTGGGTGCACCCCTGCTGCGCAGAAACTACTCACTCCTGCAAACACTCCCTTCCAGCTCCTCTTTTTATTATTAGGGGTGAAAAGGCCACTGCGAGTGCAGTAAGTCAACATATTTTCATTTTGTCGATGTGTTTAGTGCTTAACCTAACCATTTAAAGTAAGAAAAGAAAGCATTTAGATTCTAATATTTACGTCTCTACAGTGTTTTCTCTCAGTTATTCCCAGCGGTGTTTTGGTCTACACACAATAGGCCGTGGCAACCTGCAGTAGCTAAAGGCTCCAGTGTGTTTTTTCTTACTGCATGATATATTTTAATGATGAAAAATGTGTACATGTTCAAAATCTAACCTAAAAAATAAAAAATACAAAACAGTCATTAACTTGAATATCAATATCAGTCATTTTCATTTGCGGTGTTAAAACAAAATCATCTAAAACCAGTTACTCTCCTAAAAACTGCCTGTAGAAACAGCTTTAGCACTAAATTTCAAGATGAATATATTTATTCTGCACTATCACTGATCTTTGAACTGTCAGAAAGGCAGACCCATTATAGCTCAGCTCGCGCTAAGCCTCTAGCTTAATTCTTTGCATTGTATTTAACTATCTGGGCATTAAAACCGAGCTTTAAATGATTGCTGTGTTTTGGATAAGAGTGGGAATGTGTAAATCTGGATCTATGAGCAATATGTGAAATTCACAATTCCCTAGATCAGGTGGGGGTAAGGAGGTGGGGAGGGAGGGTAGGAGTAAGGAAATGGGGGTGGTGGTGGGGTGATGTGTATGTCTGGGGAGTGATAGCAAAGCCTGAGTGAACTCCCAGAATTGCTACTGTGGGGTGGGCTAAGAGGGTGAAAATCTAACTACGGGCCAAATCCTGCTGCTATTGGGCTTAATGTCACTCCTGCATTTGGAGACTGAAGAAAATCCCAGGAATGATTATGAAAAACGAGATTGGTTTTCTCTGTGTTTAGCACATTTCATTCCCCAGGCTCAAGCAGAAGATTCTTAGAGAGAGTGATCTGTCTGTCACTTTAGCAGCCTGGTGTTACAATGTCAAGGAAATGACTTTTGGATATGTCCTGTTCACACTTGATACAATCTGACAGTGATACATGGTTTTAACCGAAAGGACGGCGCATATCTGAAGCAAGCCATGCTATTAACTAGAGTTTGTTACGATATAATCTAGTGCAGAATCTGCATTCCTCCTCTGACAAATAAGTGAAAACTATGTCTCACTTGGATTTAAGCAATTTTCATGAGATTTCAATATATATGAACACATTTCGTGCCAGTCAAAAGTTTGAGCAGCTACCCCGTTCATTATGAATTATGTGTAGCCAAATATTTGACTTGAGCTTCTGCAGCAAAACTTAGTTCAATAACTGTTTGGTGTTGCCTTTGAACCATTAAAGCAGCAATCCGGAGTTTTCCCCTTTCAGGAATTATGTACAATTTTTCAGAAATCCGTAAAAGTGATTGTCTTATCATGTAGTGTGATATAATGTAAGTGATAGGAATTCTTTTTTTTTCTTTTGCTAAGCCCGCCCCCTGCTCCATAAAACACTGTGCAATAGGAAACTGAGTGCCGACCACAACTACCAATAGCGTTAGACTACCGCTTACGTGCTTCAAATTTAAGGAAGTACCTCGGCTGATGCAGAGTTGATGAACTTTTCACAGATAATTAAGTCTTTATAATATAAATATATAAAAACACAACATGACATGAGAATAATAATTGTAAAACAGCGTGTTTTAGCTCTGTTTGTCGGCTACAGAAGCACATTCATAAACAAGAAATGTGCAGTCGCCATCTTAAATTATCGAGTTGACCCGACTATTGGTGTGATACACTTGTCAGACACTAGATGGTGCCATCAGATAAAAGAAATACTCTGGATAGCTACTTTAATTAACAAAAATGTTTAATGTACAGACCAAAAACTACAAAATATGAACTTGTGCTTCCTAACTGTGGAAGCTGCAGTCCGACAACAAAAGTTGCTTATTTAAGAAACTAAATGAGAAAAACTAAACATAGAAACAAAAAGACATAATTACAAAAGATAAAAGCACCAATTACCACAAGTTAACTTTTGTGTCTATTGTAAAAACAACTAAAAATTATTTTAAAAATCGCTACCCTTATATAACATTTTAGTTTGGGTAATGTAGGGCTTTTGAACTGACACATGATTTAAACTAAATGGATATAAAATATTAAATTAGGAAGATCAAAGCACCAGCATGCACACATGTACTTTCCATAGGTATGAGTGTGCGATCAGTTACAGAACAACCTGTTTTGACCTGAGGTGAGTCTAATTCTAAATAGTTGCAGTTAACAGATCTGGAACAAATATGAAAAGAAGATGTGTTGCATTAATGAAACATTAAGAGCATACGTTTGCACCAGCAGGCTACCTAACATTAATTGAAACACAGCCGAAGCACTGTGCAATATGGATAGCGCCTCAGTGAAAGCAACAGAAAGCTCATTAGCTGTTTCCATTGGAAATGCCATGGTCAGACATGTAAATGTTTATATCAAATAAATAGCAGCTTCTTTAAATGCTGAAATAAGGTTTTGACCTTGGTATAATTATTTCAGGTTTTAATTATATCCATGATGTTGCATCAAAGTATGGACTTGATACCCCCAAAGTATGTACAAATAATGATGCATTTAACCAATGCATCAGTTTTTATCAGTTTCGATTTAAATATTGGTGCTGCAACAACTTTTCATTTAGTAAAATCCTGGTTCACCAAGATCGTTTTAGATCAGTGGTTCTCAGAGCTAATATTTAAAGGTCCAACATCAATTTCTACATGTAATCAAAGGTTCAGAACAATTAGTGAAAGGGATATCTTATTTACTCAAAATTATACAACCAAATACGTGGGAGCTGTTTAACTATAAGAGTTTGTAATCATTTGAGAGGAAACCATAATGTGTACATTATCATTAACTCATTCACTGCCAACCGTTTTCTGATCAGAAAGCCCCTGACTGCCAGCGTTTTTGAGCGTTTTTACTGTTTTTCGAAGAGTCACAGAACATTGTGCTCTATGATCATGTAAACGCCAAAACTACCAAAAGAAAGAGTAGACTGACTTCTTATAATCGCCGTATTTCTCGCGTTATCCGTTCGTTCACAATCTGCTGCCCAAGCGCCGCTGCAGAAGCATTTCCGGTTCGGCGCATCGTTTGTTTCACTCCCAGTAGGGAATGAGCTTGTAGGTAAAATGGCGATATTACGTTACGCGCCACTCATGATGAAATGGGATGGAGGGTAGGTGGGTGCGTTTCTCAATTCACTTATCTTTGAAAACTCAGTTCTCTGAAATTATCTTTTTTATGTTTGATCATGTCAGAAACACTGTGGTAATGTCACAAACATCCTTTTCTGCTGTCTCCCTGACAATGACATCGACAGAAGACACTGCTGTCTCTCATGGCTGCTGGACTGCTCGTGAGAGCCTCAGATAATTTACTCAATTGACATTAAACTGGATCCCTGAAGTACATCACATGTGAACCAGCTATCAGTGGTGCCATGGATACATGTCCGCCTTGTACCACTGACATAAATGACAACAGGATGTTCATCAAAAATATTATTTGTTTAAAGGAGCAATATGTAAGAATTCTTCAGTGAAATAATCACAAAATAGTCCAATGTCTCAATCATTTTGGAACTTTGAAGGAATCTTACATTGAAACAGATTTCCTTCTCAGGCACCTGGGGGGTTGTCAGGTTTTCTCATTTCAAAAAAACTAAAGAGGGATGTAGTCCATGTTTACAATCTGTTAGCTGGCCAGCAAAAAGCTTCAGAGTTGTTTAAAGAACCAAACCCAGTAAATCGGATTGACCCAGAAGTTATTTCTTGTACCCCTAAGAAGCCACGGCATCTTTTTACTCTAATATCAGGTGAAGCAGGCTAGAGGCTAACTTTAAGCTAACAATGCTAACAGTCAGTTAGAAAGAAATAGTCGGCTCTAACAATATCTCAAGCTACTTTTTCAATTACCAACAACTCGACATTATAGTGAAATGTGTGTGTGAAGTGAATAATGAATCAATCGGGGCGTTTTACTTCCTTCAATGAGTCGTTCAGAACTATAGCAGCAAGCTAACAGCAAGACGGCAAACAACTGCACTAATGTCGGAGGCATACTACCGTAATAAGTGGTGAATGGCCTGTATCGCCTTCTTAGGGTTCTACAACCCCCCAAGGCATTCACAACACAGTCATCCACACATTCACACGCTAGTGGTGATAAGCTACATCGTAGCTACAGCTGCCCTGGGGTGCACTGATGGCAGCGAGGCTGCTGTACACTGGCGCCACCAGTCCCTCCAACCACCACCAGCAGGCAAGGCAGGTTAAGTGTCTTGTCCAAGGACACAACGACAGTGACAGACTGAGCGGGACGCAAACCTGCAACCTTCCGATTGCAAGGCGGCCACTTAACTCCTCTGCCACCATCGTGTGTAGTACATGCTCCGTACCGTAAAATATTCAAGAGTGCTAGCCCCAGATATGACATTGTATTTATCTACTTATCAACTTACTGAGTATGACTCATCTTTTTCGTCATCTAGAATCTTCTGGCGCTGTTCGGTAACTGGTAACAGCCATGAAACTCACGGAACGACAGTGAGAGAGTAACTTTTTGTTCAGAAAAATGGGCTGCAGTACCCAAATCTGACCACAGGATGTCATGTTTCCTTCATTCTTACACATTGCACCTTTAAAGAACAAACATGTTATTGATGAGAATGAAGCATATTTTGGATTTAGGAAATGTACTCTTGTACTGTATGTAATGTAATGCTTATAGCATGGCTTATGGGAGAAAATTCAATGTGACAAACTGGACATTATGGGCTGAATTCTTCTCACGTGGGGACAGGAAGTAGAAACCCACTTGATGCACACAGCTGGTAGACTGGCATCCAGCAGTTAAAAGATAAAAACCCAGACAAAACAAACATGAATAAATTAGATGGTGCTGAACCAGTGTCTCCTCCCATTAACACGGATATATTTACACACAAGCCAAGCCTTCACACCACATCAGGACACCTTTTCACCCCATGAAATTCAATTATGAAGAGAAAACGTTGAATCATCACAATTTACTGAATAGACATTAAATGAGATGCAAATGAGTGTGGTGCTATGCATTTGAGGCATTTTGTCACACTATAATGGCGTAATGCTGTTAAGGGAAAGAAGGCCAAAATAAATATATTCCAAATGACAGAAGGGGGGGGGGGGGGGCTGAGGTGAAAATTTGTAACACAGAAAAGCACAGAAAATGTAAAAAGTGCATCCCATAAAAGGGGGAGTGACCATTTAAATCACTCATTTGAAAATAATACTCAATACATTTAAAATAATGCTTTCAGAAACACGAATGTTCACTTTTCTACCCTGCCAGAATCTCTTTAGCTACCAAATCTTAGGCCTGACGCCTACAGCTTCTCCTCCATGAGACAAAATGTTCGATGTTGTGGGTCTGTCTGAAGCATCTGTCAGTGCCACTGGTGGTGCCAAAGATTTATCTCCTGTTAGCCACATTCATTTGCATACTGTATGTCCTTGCAGTTGTTTGGCATGAAGTCATAATGACAAGTGGGGGAACGGAGAGTCTTTAAAGAGATGTGGCTATGATGGATCATGGCCATCTTCCTGTTATTTGGTCTAATTATGATTTTCCCCTATATTAGTATTATTTTATCAAAGATTATTCTTATTTCGAGACCCATTCAAACCATGAACTCTGGTTTTATTAGTAGACAATGTGCTAATTAAAGGACAAATTAGATTTTTTTTCCCAAACCAGAATAATTAGCTCAGTTCAAAACAAACACGTTGACTGACGCTTTATAAATAAACACCTCCTCGCTGTCTTATTTATAATAAAAACATTAAAGCGGTGAGATCAGACATGTCACCAGCTTACATTTCTTTAATTGAGAATTGGGAATTGTTTCATTTCTTGTCATCTGTGTGTTTACATTGAGTCAAAATGTAGGTTGTTGTTTGTGAAAATGTGTTTGATCTTTTCAAAGGGAAAATAATGCGTCTAAGACACTAAATGGCACTTGGTTCTTCTCTCTGTAGTTCTCATTTTATAAAAATGCTTGGCTCACTTGACAGTCCCAGTCTGATCTAATAGCTTTCTTATTTTACACAAATTTATGGTATCATCACATCTTTTAGGAATCAGTAACAGCACCCTCAGAGCAAAACTCATATGGAGTACTTCCAGTTGAGGAGAATAGGCTTTTTTATGCAGGTAGGATGCAAATTTGACTTTTTTAGCATTTAGTTTTAGGTAATTAAATAAAAGTAGGGCTGGACGATATAGAAAAAAAAGCATCGATAAAAAAAATTCATGTTGATCAATATCAATAATTATTGATAATTATAAAGAAATGTAAACAACATATTTTAAGTGCAGCCCTGGCCGTTTTATCATTACTTTATGATGAAACAAGTTGGTTCCAGACTTGATTTTTAATCAATTCTCAGCAAATGTGTCAATTGACCGTTGTCTCTTTTTTGTCGGACTTGTAAAAACCAAAATATCGCTGTGCTGGTGAACTACTGTAACCTTTTCACTGGACAATTTCCTCCACCGCTCCTTGCTACATGTCACCACTTCCACCTCCTCAGCCTCCAGAGGTCCCGCCAGCAGCCCTGCTGCTCCCAGGACTCCACTTCCCAGCATTCCTCACCGACGCCTCTGATCTACGTCATCACTCTGAGCCTATATACAGAAGTGTTTTCCTCCGCTCCAGGACTCAGCCATCATGCCTACCGAACCTTGGCTCAGAGTTTCCAGGTCTACCAGCCAATCTACGTACCTGACCAATCTCCAAGCTGTCTGCCAGTCAGCTCTTTTTTTCTCTTGGAACCGCAACATGGCCTCGGTTCCTTTCGAGAGCCGCGCCACATTCCTAGACCAAAGCCGCGTGCTCAGTTCCTCCCAGCGTCAGTAACGCCGCGTCTGGGTTTTCCTGACACGCCACAACCGAACTCCCGTGTCAGTCCAGTCCAAGCCGGGCCTTACACTACAACCTCTTGCTGTCTGTTTTGGTTTGAGAGGGTAGGGCTTAGTGACGGAGCGTGCATGGGTCTGTGTTTTTGATTGGTTGGGAGTAATTATTGATTCTAGTAATGAGCTACCAATATGGTAAATGGTAAATGGCCTGTATTTGTATAGCGCCTTCTTAGGGTTCTACAACCCCCCAAGGCACTTCACAACACAATCAGTCATCCACCCATTCACACGCTGGTGGGGATGAGCTACATCATAGCTACAGCTGCCCTGGGGCGCACTGACAGAGGCGGGGCCTTCTGTACACTGATGCCACCGGTCCCTCCGACCATAGATATCATATATATCACTAGATGTGATTAACTGGGATTCGACAGTGTCCTTACACGGCGGCCATCTTACTAGCGACAGCAGACGCTCCGCTCTCAATGGTAGCAGCTGGAAGGTGAGAGATAACTTAAACAAAGACACTCTTAACTTGATGAAATATTAACAGATTTACAAACGGTTTACATTATTACAAACCTTATAACACATAGGCTTGATAGGACATACTTTAACATTTTTAAATTAATGGGCCAAATCTGTCATATTTCACAGCCACATCTCTGGCGTTTATAACAAACCAAACCGATTGAAAATCGGTTGAAAATTGAGCAGGTTAGAGTTATTTAATTTGTACATGCACCATTGACACCAATGTTACGAAAGGGGGCAGCTGTCACTAGTAAGATGGCCGCCGTGTAAGGACGTTCGTCCAATTGAGGAACAGCGTGGGTAAGGCATCTAGTGATATACAGTATATGATATCTGTGCCTCCAACCACCACCAGCAGGCAAGGCGGGTTAAGTGTCTTGTCCAAGGACACAACGACAGACTGAGTGAGTCGCGAACCTGCGACCTTTCGATTGCAAGGCGGCCACCTAACTCCTCTGCCACCATTGCCAATAGGCTGTATTAGAAAAAAAAACCTTCTTATTGACCCATTTTTTTCCCATCGCGCCACACATCTATCGCTCCATATACATCGTTGTTGAATTATCGTTCAGCCCTTTATCTGAGTTTGTTTCACTTTCAGACCCATACGAAAACAAAAAACACAAATTTTGACAGATTCAAAAGTTTTTATTTGTCCTCAATAAGTACCAAAATAGTCAAGTCAAAATGGAGTGGGAAAACAAAAGGAAGGGAAAGTTGAAAGAAGCGCTGGGAGTTTTAAAGAAAGATGGTATTATTATTTCTGCTTTGATACCCTGGTGTGAATTTGCCAGAGACATTTGTCTAAAGTAATAGCTTTGTCAGTTATGTCATTGACTCACCATGGGAGACAGTCAAGGAGGGATTACATTTTTGGGCACTCTATCATTACAATTTGAGAACTGCTGACTTGAATATTATCTCCCAATGGGGAACAATGCTTCCAAAGCCACCCACAGAGATAAATGTGAATATTTCTCAAAAAGGAGATGAGACAGAAATGAAACCAAACAATTATTTGGAGTTTACATGACCAAAAATATTTAAAAAAGGGGACAAAAACATGTTGGAATGTCAAGGTTTTAAAGTAGAGATGCTTGTTTTTGTCTCATCTTCATCTTAGATGCTCTGAATAATTCACCTCCTGTTGAGCCACGGTACTGCAGGATTAGACTCATTTTGAAAAACACACGGCATCCTCTGTTATCGAAGCCAAATGGCTTGTGACTACAAATGAACGTTTGCTCATTTGAAGTTTATCAAAAAAATATGTGATTTGTAGACACGCAGAGAGGTCAACTCCTTCACAAAACAATTTTTGAAAGCTCTGATTGCAGCGCCGGTGCCAAAATGGGCAGAAAACAAGACCGCTGCCTGCTTCTGTGTTGCATCTCCTGGCCTATTTATAGGCTGTTTTTTGATACTTTAGACCTGATTTTATCCTGTTTATATATGCTCCCAGTGGGCTCTATTAAGATAGCAACAACCACAAAATCCATATATTCATCTAAAACTGACCAGACTCAGCTACAATCTGCACAGAAACGGGATGAAATAGGATGCAGTATTTCCGGACTTTGAAGGTGTTAAATGCTGAAATTTGATCGATTTTGAGTCCCATCTTCACACATAAAGTTACGCAATGCATTTATTTTATGTTTGGAAATGTGATATATTTATTTTGCAAAGCAACATTTTTGTGTAGTTTTATTTTATGGGATTTGTTGGAGCCTCTGTCGTAGTTTGGGGGTCACAGCTCTAAGTGCTCTGAGGACCATTGGCGATACTGAGGCCTTCACTTTCCACAGTTTCTCCAGTTCAGCCTCTGGCGTTTCTTTAGCTTCTCTTGTTTCTTTTTCTTGTCACTTTGGATTGCTACATTTATCACACCTGACTTGTTCTGTAGCTGGTCGACCACCACGATGTCAGGATGGTGAGCCATAATCTGTTTTATTAGTCAGAACAAGACAGCTGAGTCAATAAGCAAAAAGGGCAAGTCCAAAGACATAAAGCACAAGAAAACAGACAGTAAACGTGAAAACCAAAACAAAACAACAACAAAAAAATAATCAATAAATAAACATTCTTCTTCAACTCATTCACTGCCATTGACGACTATAGTCGTCAATTGCATTTTTTTTACGGTGCGGGCGTCGGAACGAGCCCCCGCACCGTGAGAATAAACATCACGTGTCTAAAGTGGATCTTCATCCGTGTATGTCACACATCACGTGGTCAGGAAGCGGAAAATCGATGGATTACGAGTTTGCTTTGGGATGCTGCTGTGAAAAAAATAATGCGCCGAACTGGAAATGCTGGCAGTCAGGGGCTTTCTGATCAGAAAACGGCTGGCAGTGAATGAGTTAAATTAAGGAGCCACCAAACTCCCTTCTGACTCTTGCACCAATCCCATAGTTTACACCAGGGGTTCCCAAAATGTTTTCTTTGAGGACCCCTTTGCCCATGTCCAAGGCAAGCCAGGACCCCCATCCCCAACTCCTACATGCATAAACACATTCAATGTGATCAATTACAAACTTTATACAGACATACAGAGTTATAACTTTTATATGGAGTTCTGATTATACTGTAGGGTGTGTTATTGGGATTTTAGAAATGTACTTTTTACAAATAAAATCTTGCTAACCTCACAACCTACGCAAAGACAAAACTGTGGGGGTCCCGACCCCCAATTTGGGAACCCCTGCCCTGCAAACAGTCAACGTCGCATGGACATGCAGATCAAGTCTATATTGAGTTAGTCGGTCCAGACCACGTCTGTAGGACGTCCTAACTAGGTCTTTGCACAGTGGGTGGTTTACAAAATCTCATCATCTTTTTCTATAACTTAACAATTTCATTTTTTTATTTGGTACTTTGCATCAAATCAATTCAACCTTAAAAATAGGTGATTATATTGAGGCCATTCAGCACATCCTCTTCACTTATTACAACCTTTAAATCCTTGGAATAATTCTGATTTTTGTTGAATATTTCTCCTCACTCGCTGGCAGAAAATGAAAAGCTCCCACTGTGGGTCACAGTCAAGAATTAGCGCCGAACACAGCCCCCCTGCACGAGAGTGAATTGCTGTTTTTACATTTTTGTACAGATTAGACAAACACAATCTAAAAGTTAATTAGTAAGCTTTAGAGGTGCTAGTGGGAGGGTATTCTTTTTTTTTTTGTTATCTTCATGCGGAGCTAAGCTGCTGGTCCCCTGCATCTCTGAAGCACTTTATTTTTCTGATGTCAAACAATAACACCCCGTAGTCTTGCAGCCACAGGTACAAACGTAGTTACCCCGCTACTCAGAATTTCATGTTAGAGTGTTTTTTATTATTAAATTCTTTTTTTTTTTAGCTATTTTTACCCATTTTTGAGCTTCAGGTAAAAGGAGTGTATATATTGTTGTTTTTTTAGTTAATCAAGAAGGTCAGAGGAGACCACTGATTGTTGATTCCTGCCTTGCTGAAGCATGTGGCTCCTTCCTTAACTTTGCTTTTAAACTGAATTACACCGTTATAGATTTTACTTGTGGGTTCTAGTGCGAGTGTCAATAATGGCATCTTTGAGCTTCAATGAAAAGATGTCTTTTCTAAAGAATTTATTTTCCCTTCTCTAGGGTTCCACAAGAAGTTACTTCCTACGGTATTTTTTATATTAGTTGCTGGACTCATGGAGTGAGAGTTCACCGCTGTTGTGGCGGGGGATATTTGACTGACACTGAGGTGGACTGTATGACTGAATAAATCAAATATTTTTCTAAAGGCCACTGATGACTTAGTTTCGCAACAATTTTCACTTCTCTACAGAAGGTTGATGAATAAAACAGGAGGCAGTGCAGAGGAGGGGCTCAGACTTTATGAAACATAGTTTTGTGAAAATGATGCTTTGATAAAACTTTACATGCATGTTTTTATAAAAGGCTTATTATCTAAATGAGTCATTCTATTTCAGAGTTTAGATTTTTTTTTCCGTGCTGCTGAAGATAAACAGTGAATTTCCATCCCGACAACTGATTTTTCATTGATTCAGACAGCAATCTTGCTCTGGCAAAATTATTTTTTTTTTGTTGGCCCTTGCTCTCTGAGCTCAGCACTTGATAGAAATGTTGAGCACAAAAGAGTGTCAGAAAAAGTGGAGACATAATTTTCAAACATGTAGTTTACTTTATATTAGCACTCAGCGCCACTTTATTATGGTGAGTTGTATGCAGGAGGTGTTGTTATGAAGTGGGTGCAAAAGGATAATCTTCCTCCTGTTGCTAACATTCTCTTAAAGTAGGCCAAATAATAAGCTAGTAATCACATATACACTATCTGGATATAATGAAATTACCAAACGTTATAACTAGGGCTATCAATCAACCAAAAATTGTATTCACGAGTAATCGTACGAGTGTCACAGTTTACTGCAGATTAATTGTACGATTGTCATAGTTAATTTCAAATTAATCGCATGAGTATCATGGTTAACTGCAGATTAATCGCACAAGTGTCAGAGTTAACTGCAGATTAATTGTACGATTGTCATAGTTAATTTCAAATTAATCGCACGAGTATCATGGTTAACTGCAGATTAATCGCACGAGTATCATGGTTAACTGCAGATTAATCGCACGAGTATCATGGTTAACTGCAGATTAATCGCACGAGTGTCATGGTTAACTGCAGATTAATCGCACGAGTATCATGGTTAACTGCAGATTAATCGCACGAGTATCATGGTTAACTGCAGATTAATCGCACGAGTGTCATGGTTAACTGCAGATTAATCGCACGAGTGTCATGGTTAACTGCAGATTAATCGCACGAGTATCATGGTTAACTGCAGATTAATCGCACGAGTGTCGTAGTTAACTTCAGATTAAAGCCTCATTCCTGAACTTTGCGGATGCTCTCTGTTACCCTCTCAAGGCTTGCTGCGTAACGTCACTGTCGTAAAATCAAACATTCCTAATATCAGGCAAAACAATGAAAACAAACTTTTCCACCGCCACACATTGAATAAATAGTTTTATCAGGACTGTATAACAACTTTATGCCCGACCAAACACAATAACCCTGGTGAAATCATTTATTACTTACCTAGCCATTAGCAGCACGGCTAGGTCAGAGTCCGTAGTTCATGCTGTTCTTTCTAAAAGAGCTCTCCAGCGAGGAAAAGACGGCCCAATAATAACTCTGGTCTTTGCTCTTGCTCTATCACGTTCTTTTATTTTCCTATATTCCTCTGATAAGGGATTTCTAGCTTTCTTTGGTGGATCTGCCACTGCTAAACTGCGGATCTACTGTTATACTATTACAGCAAGCCAAAGAGATAAAAAAGGCGCGCGTTCAAAACTCCCGTTATATCCGCAGACATAACGTTTGCTTTTTAGAACACGCAGTTTTTTGCCCCCTTTGGCGTCAAAACATGCATTCAAGATGCGCATTTTGGCGGACATAACACGCATTTTGAACATGTGCTTTTTTATCCCTTTGGCTTGCCATATTCTGCCGTAAAGAGACACGCAGCCAGTACTTCCTGCAGCGGCCCGCGGCTCAAAAACTGTTTAGTGCGGTAAACAGACGTGGGACCCTTTAACACTATCACAGGTACGAAAAATGAACATAATAGATGATAGTATGACGCCAAAAAAAACCAAACAAACAAACATTATTTTAAGGTAAAAAAGTTGTGGAGTGTTACTTTAATCACACAAGTGTCATAGTTAACTGCAGATTAATCGCAAATTAATTACAGATTATAAATAAAAAATTTCATGTTTCTAATGCTCTTGTGATGTTTTTAACTTAATTCCATGGCAATAACATTACAAGATATTAAAAAAAAAAAACCCTCTAAAGCTGACTTGTCTTTAGAGCAAAACTGTTCCCTCTGGGGCTTTTTGAAAGGGTTGGGAGTTATAACAGTCTTCCCCATGAGGCTGCAGCATTTCAAGTAACGATTAGGCTGATTGTTAGTACTGACGCTTTGTGATTTTTATGTCTTAGAAGAATCATTTAGGATAAACAGCAGTCACTTATCTGTCATTGATGTGATTTTTGTCTCAGCTTTGAATAAATCTTGCAAAAATCAAGACACTGGTTTCAAAGTGAATGTGATCACTTCAAGGTGTTCACACACTCAGAAACAGAAAAAGATTTTGCAGCACCCTAAATTTGGGATAACATTCTGGACTGACTAGTGCAGACAAGTAAAATAAATGTTCTTTTTATTTCTTCTTATTAGAATTTATTATAAGGGAAATGTGGGAGTTGCAGCATTTACAGCATCAAAGAGACAACACAGCCATTTAACTTGCTTTTCCACTCTCAGAACAGCGATGATGAATGTTGTTTTATTATTTTAATGTGATGTTTGTGAAATACATAAAGAGCTGAATAAGTAGGCCATGGATGGAGAATTGTAAAAATCCAGTGAAGCCAGAGATTACAGAGGAATCTGAAGAAATACACTGTCAAAAGATGTGCTTTTAGAAAGCAAATACTGTCACAGTTTTTATGCTGTGGTAAGTGATGCAAATTACTTTAAACTTGCTGGTTTAAAGGAGCTTTATACGTATTACTTGCATGCTCTCCTCCTGCCTGCTTGCCTTTTTATCTCCCGTGCATACCAGGTTAAACGGTCGTTCATAAAATGTTGACTGCACAAGTTTACCTGTCTCTTTGAGTTCTCATTGATGAACCTGACCAGAATGTACCCCTCCACTCTCCTGATGTCTGCTGAGATAGACTCAACTTATGTGATGCTGTGCATATTTCAGCAGCACTGTTCACAATAGAGACAGTTGTTCTGTTAAGTGACGTTTACAGCAGATCACACTTCTATGTATCGCTTGTGCATGTACCAATAACAGCTCGCTGTGTTAGCAATTATATGCACTGAATCCCAGAAAGCAGCTTACTGTGTCTAATGTGGCAACGCATCCCTAGATGCACACAGATCCTCGCATGCACAAAAATACTTCACTCATAAGGAAGCCACAGTGGGAAAAAAGGATTGCACCGTAAGCGAGTTTTTAGTCAATGATATATGTTACTTATAACCTGAACTAGAATGTCAATTGAGGATAAAGTAGGTCGAGCAGTAAGTGACTGCTGTGACTATTCATCAACTAGACGTAGCTCCTGGGATGTGGCACAGTAGTAGCCCTGGCTTAGATCAGCCATCTGTTGAGCTATCACCGTACACGCACACATATTCAGACTCTCAGCGGTTTACAATATTCTTTCAAGTGTATCAGCAGAAAGATTGCTGAAAAGAAGAAGCATGCTTAATGCTTACAGCTAAATATTTGGGAACATCCACTCATTTAAAATGACCTGTTTAAACTGGTGTTCTCACAGTCCAGTTAGGATTCAGACACAGGAATACATCATATGATGCATTGAAGTACACGTATGTGTAAGTATGTATTTTTTCATCAACTGTTCTGTGAGACACATTTTATGATCCTGGTCTGAGAAGAAGATGCAACCAAGCCCATGTTCACACACTTCCTTCTGTTCTACAGCTTCCTATCGACATTAACAAGTTGGCCAAGAGCTAGCAGTCACTCATGTGCAGTCCTGTGGGAAACTGGAAAGTGAAACCAATATCCTCTGATTGTAATTATAGGAGAAAGAGAGGTGAAGGAGGTGTTATGTCAAATCACTGTGTTTTTTTTTCTATATGTGCAAAGAAAATAATGAGTTTTCTAACGTAGGTGGTTGCAGATATTTATTTTGCCTCAGTCCAGCGTGAGTCTGATGTGCCACATTTGCTTAGAGACAGTCGGAGTCGTGAAGAGTGGAAATGTGAAATGCCAGTATGACTCATTTTGAAATCCAATATTCCAGTTATTTTATCTGATGACCACTTGTTTTGTACCAAGGTTTATGCAGCTCACCGACAATAACGCCAGGTTGCTGGATTTGAACTCTCTGTACGTTTTTCTTTAATCATTTCAATGTTATGATGTCTCACTGAACTTTACTTTTATATATTTTTTTTGTCAAATAAAAAATCCATGAATCTACAGTACAATGCACTTTACAATTTACCTTCACAAGTTGGAGCAGCTTAAACATTTACAAGCAAACAATCGTATTTGGATGTTTTCTCTTGTAACCAAATTAAGGAGTTTGATCATCACTGCTTGTTTCAGACCACTGACCTCATTTAGAAAGCACGTTTAGACATTTGAATAATCATTTTTAGATTCCATAGTCTAAATCCTTGAGTAGTAATTTAGAAAATAACTTTAACTGATTATTTTTTAAAGCATAGAATAATATATGATGTTCACAGACATTTCTGCATTTTTTAAGGCAGTGACATACACTCACTGGCCACTTTATTGGGTACACCTTGCTAGTACCGGGTTGGACCCTTTTTGCCTTCAGAACTGCCTTAATCCTTCGTGGCATAGATTCAACAAGGTACTGGAAACGTTCTTCAGAGATTTTGGTCCATATTGACATGATAGCATCACGCAGTTGCTGCAGATTTGTCGGCTGCATATCCATGATGAGAATCTCCTGCTGGAAGTAGCATCAGAAGATGGGTCCACTGTGGTCATAAAGGGATGGACATGGTCAGCAACAATACTCAGGTAGGCTGTGGCGTCGCAACAATGATCAGTTAGTACTAAGGGGCCCAAAGTGTGCCAAGAAAATGTCCCCACACCAGTACACCACCACCACCAGCCTGAACCGAACTGATACAAGGCAGGATGGATCCATGCTTTCATGTTGTTGACGCCAAATTCTGACCCTACCATCCGAATGTCGCAGCAGAAATCGAGACTCATCAGACCAGGCAACATTTTTCCAATCTTCTATTGTCCAGTGTTGGTGAGCCTGTGTGAATTGTAGCCTCAGTTTCCTGTTCTTAGCTGACAGGAGTGGCACCCGGTGTGGTCTTCTGCTGCTGTAGCCCATCTGCCTCAAGGTTCCACGTGTTGTGCGTTCAGAGATGCTCTTCTGCAGACCTTGGTTGTAACGAGTGGTTATTTGAGTTACTGTTGCCTTTCTATCAGCTCCAACCAGTCTGGCCATTCTCCTCTGACCTCTGGCATCAACAAGGCATTTTCACCCACAGAACTGCCGCTCACTGGATGTTTTCCCTTTTTGGGACCATTCTCTGTAAACCCTAGAGATGGTTGTGTGTGACAATCCCAGAAGATCTGCAGTTTCTGAAATACTCAGACCAGCCCGTCTGGCACCAACAACCATGCCACGTTCAGAGTCACTTAAATCACCTTTCTTCCCCGTTCTGAAGCTCAGTTTGAACTGCAGCGGATCGTCTTGACCATGTCAACATACCTAAATGCATTGAGTTGCCACCACGTGATTGGCTGATTAGTCATTTGTGTCAACGAGCACTTGAACAGGTGTACCCAATAAAGTGGCCAGTGAGTGTATTTGTTGTATGAAAAAAAACTGCAAGAAACAATTTGATTTTAAACACCTGCTAATGTTTGTGCACATAAAATTCAGTTTGCTGTGTTTAGAGCTTAGTGAGTGCAGCAGCCAGTGCATATTAAATACATATTTTCTGATTTCATATTTATCATTACCCATTATTAAAATGATGATACTTTTATTTGTATCACTGGGCCCCATGTGCATCCAGGCATTGCAAGTTAACCATGAAGTTAAAGGTTTCTCATCAAGTATACTGTACTATTTTATTCATGAGAATTTTCTCAAGAGCTATCTATAATGAATGCTGAAGCCGTGGCCTTTTTACTGTGAGGTTTCGACTTTAAAGAAGGCTGCCTCTACACCAATGTAAGATTGATATAAAAAGACATCTGGAGTACCTTCAAAGAAAAACCTGCATCCTATTTGTTAGATCTGTGCACACAGATTTGCTTCTAACCTTGACTTCAAAGTTTGCGGATTAACATTTAAGGACTTGTGGTAGGTTTCAACTTGTCCCTCTGCATTGTTGCATTGTGTGTTAAAGATTTTCATATTCATAATGTGGACAGGTTTTAAAAGTGAGTTAGTGTGATTACGCAAGAAATGTTGCAAAAGTGACATGAATTTGTAAAACTCTGGTCATAAACTCACTTTTTAAGGCCTTCGGGTGTGTAGTTCACTTTACAAACTAAAATTTAGGGAGATTTGTTTGAGGATAAATGTCATAATTACTGACAACGATAAAGAAATACAGAAGAACCTTGGAGTTCTTCCCCACCTTCTCTTTTAATGTTCGCTACTGAAAATCAATCAGAAGCAGCTTTCAATATGGTCGCCTGTCTTTCTCCTATCCTGGGTTTTGGGCAAGGGCAGGTATTTCAGGAGACTCATACTTCTTTCTGTCTTCTCCTTTAATGAGACAAATGAGCAGACGCTGCTGCTGCTTGACCATGCATGCTTAAGTAGCTGGCGGTGGAAGGAACAGGAAGCAGAGTGTTTAAAAATGACACATCTTTGCTCTCGGTGTTCTCCCGGTGAGATTTAGCATTTTACTGGCTCTCTGTAACGAGGCGTTTGCATTAAAGATGCTCAATGCGACAAACTTCTCAAATTTTGATTGAAAAAAATAAATCTGCCAACAACACAATATAGCTTCCCCAAATATTATGTTTTTCCTATCAAATGGGGGATTTCTAAGCATATTTTTTGTAATGCACAAATATTTACTTGATTTTAGCTTTTTGCAGATTTTGCAGCATGTAAATGCAAACTCTACACTAAGTACAATAAAGTTATTAAACATCATATGCTTGACACCTTAGTAGGTCAGAAATGCAGCAAGATAAACAACTTCTGTTCATGCTGTTCCTGAGGCTGCTTCTTTATCAACATGCGACCCAATAAAACCTATAATTCTTTATTTACACTTCCACATAGTAAATTATCATATCACATACAATGTTAATGTGTAAGTTTATGTTCATGCATTTTGCATACATTTAGAATAGAATAGACTTTATTGATTCCACAGTGGGGAAATTCACTCGTTAAGGCAGCACATACACTTAGAGAATAGGAAAACCTAATAGAGGTAAATGCACAAAGGCAATATGCTATTATTGTAACCTTCACCAATTAAAATAATGAATAAAAACAGAAAATTGAGTTTCCAAATGGCCGAGTCGTCAGAGAACTTCTGGAGGTGACAGCTGCTGGTGTTGTAGGTGAAGTCCGAGGTGTGGAAGGTGAATAGAAAGGGTGCGAGCACTGTACCCTGCGGAGCTCCGGTACTACACACAACTACCTTAGACATGCAGTTACGCAGCCTGATGTATTGTGGCCTTTTTGTGAGGTAGTTGATGGTCAGTGCAGTCCGATGACCATCCACACCTGCACCCAACACCTTCTGCTGCAGCAAAGATGGCTGGATGGTGTTGAAAGCACTTGAGAAGTCAAAAAACATGACTCACAGTGTTTTGTTGTGTCTCAGGGTGAGTCATGCCCGGTGCTGCATGTAGATGATGGCGTCCTCCACCCCCGTGTTTGGTTTGGCCATATATATATATATATATATATATATATATATATATATATATATATATATATATATATATATATATATATATATATATATACGTATATGCATTTCCTAAAACACTCACCTGAAGTCCTTTTAATTTAACGTTGAGAAAATTGTAAACAAGCATTGATAACGGGGACATATGTTTTACTAAATACATTTTTTTTGTTTAATTTAGTAAAAGTCAGAACTAATGTCAAATACAGATGTGAGTCATTTTTGGGAGTCAAACTATGGAGCAGTCTCAGTGATGAGCTGAAATTATGTGGATGTTTGTTGTATTTAAAAGAAATGCTGAAAGAGAAAATATTTAAGAGCTATAAAGAAACTAAATGAACATGGCAATGAATGAACATGAATAATTTGTCAAAATGTGTTATTTTGTTGTTGCTTTTTGTCTTTTCTTTGATCTTGTGTTCTGATAGGTTTGTAAGGTGATCTGTATATAGGATAGGCAATTAATAAGCCTCGGTTTCAGCCTATTCCTTTCTCGTTTCAGTTACAGTGATTGTAAAATTCAAGGCAGAGGAACCTACTATGATAACGCCAGTTCATCAATAACTATTCCTGCTATAAGGATCACTCTGAATCTTCACTTTGATACAACCTTCCTGAGCCAACAGGGTGTCAAACTGTTGTTTGCTTGGAGAACTCAACAGGACAGAAACAACTCTAATCATGTGTAAAGCTGCTGAAGGTGATGGTACATCTGGGGAAATAGAATATTCTAATTCTGTTAGTTTATCAGGAAGTTTTTCTTTGGTAAAGAATCAGTGAATTCAGAAAGTCAGTGTAATAAGTGGCTCAAGAGATGCTATGGCTTTTATTCAGCCAGGCTACAGTACTGAAAAAAAGATGCTTTTTGTTCTGCTCTATGAACAATGAATAATAAGCAGTCTTAGCTTTCTTCTTTGTTATTATCTTTCCTGACCAAATGAAATTCCTCAAAATTAGTGGTTGGCCACCTCTTTTTTCTGCTTTTCAAAGGCAGCTTAAAAGCTGTGAATTAAACCAAGGAGTAAGACTCGCCTGATTGATTACCTTCTTTTTTTTCGAGGGCCACCTCATTGTGCTGGTGCACAAATAGGGCTGCTGCAATGTCGACGGGATAATCAACTTGTGTGGAATAAGGATTTAGGTAGCCGCCTTCTGTTGTATTGGCACATACTATTAACGAGATTGAACTGATTCTTTAAATTTGATTACAGCCGCCTCTGACAGTTACACAAGACATTTCCTCTCAGATGCTCGGAACTTTGCTTGTACTTAAAGATTTTAAGTAGATGTAAAGGTCTGCTACAAAATTATGCTCAAAAGGCTTTTTTCCATTAAAGGGACACTAGTCCGTTTTGGCTTGTTTTTTAGCACCCCCTAGTGTTCGTTGGTGAAAGCAAAAGTGAAACTTATCTCCTCACTGTGCGTTCGTCTTTTTAACACCTTAATCTAACTGCTGAAATGTCTCCTCAGCCTTCATCAGTGTCTACAGGAGCGGTTCATCACTAAATCAAACAAATCAGCTGTGTTCATGATCTAATGGTGCGTTCAATTTGTCCTCGGAACTCGGAAATCCCAACTTCAGAGGAGGAAAAATCAAATAAAACGCCCCGCAAAGTCGGACCTCCCAGCCAGAAACTCGGATGTTTTTCAGAACTCCGACCTCGAAATCCAAGATGGCAGCTCTCCGTATGAACAACAGTAAGTTTTGGTTGAAATGTGTTTATATTACAACACACACATGAGTGCGTTTAAAATCAATGTTACATGTAGCGCTTGCATCTCTAAGTTTAACAAACTAAAAGTGTTGTTTATTAGTCTGTGTTCATTGAGAGCTACCAAAAACAGCAGTTTTCAAGGGCACCGCCATATTGGAATTCCTACTTCTCCGACTACGGTAACAAGAACGCTGTTAACTCGGGTGTGAAGTCATTCCCAGTTCTGAGGTAAATCGAACGCAGCATAAAACATGCAGGAAACGTGCTGGAGCCAGACTGCAGAGCCAGGACCCAACAGACCGGACCGGCATCTGTGAAGTTGCAAGTGGAATATTCTGGCCACAGGGGGCGACATGGGCTGGGTGGCCTTTCATTAACCCTGTAAAGGGTCATTTTAGCACAAACTGGCTCAAGAACATGATTTAAAAATATGAAAAAGTTGCATAGTGTCCCTTTAATTTGAAAAGTACTAATTTCTTATAGTATTATTAAAAATAATAATAATAATAATAATAATAATAATAATAATAATAATAATACATTGATTATCTGGGGATTTTCAAGGTACCCAAGTACTTCAGAGAGAATCCATTTTTTCACTCACTCATTCACACTCAGGTGGTTATAAACTACATCATAGCCATAACTTTCCTATAGGGCCATCTGACAGAGGCTAGGCTGCCGTTTTGCACCATTAGCTGCTCTGACCTCCCAACAATCCTGCATTAGCAATGCTCATTGCTGGATTTATGGAAAAACATCATCCAATATTGCATTTCCATAATTATTAAAAAATAATAATAATCTTTTACACCTATTTTGAGTTTTACTCGAATACAAATACCAACCCCCCCCCAACAAATAGTACAAATACCAGCTGCTTTGCAACCCCTAGTGTGGACTAAAATATCAACAATTAGTGGATCATGACTTTAAAAGGCTTATGATACATAAAAAGTGTGTAAATTGGGAGTTAATTCTCAGTTTCTTATTTTCTTTGCCCAATTCTACTGCAACAAAATCCTTTTATGTTTCACACGACTGTTGCTCAGGATCACAATGAGGACAGCATTTCAGTAATCTAGTCTTCAGTTGTGACCTGTTACCATTTTAAAGTAAAATAAAGTCTGAACGTTTGGAAGCTACTACAAAAGTTACTTAAACCATCATGAACATTTTTTAGCAATGACTATTTTAGGAATGTCAGGTGAAGCAGTAGCAGTTCTATTTTCACAGGATTAAGTTGATACATTTCAGGTTATCATGAATTTTAAAACGAGGATCAGCAAATAGAAACACTGTATGTTTTTACTTTAGAAAAAATTCTCTATTTTGAAGGAAATAAACAATAATGTTCTTCTTTTTCCTGAAATGTGATTCAGAAATTTCACAATAAAATGTAGTTTTCTAAACCTAAACATCACAAACTGTGCAGTTGTGAACAAATATGGAAATCACTGCACAACGCTCATCATTTCAGCTGCAGTCTATTGACTTATGTAACTGTGTGTGTGTGTGTGTGTGTGTGTGTGTGTGTGTGTGTGTGTGTTTAGAATGTCATGAGGTTGAATGGAACAGCTCGAAGGTAATTTTACACACCACTGATACAAAACATGTTTAGCTGTTTTCATACAGAATTACACAAGCTTTGGTGTTAGCAAGGAAAATTGGATTATAAAGGGATATTTTAATCTCGTGTCAACAGGTTATAATTCCTCGTAGAAGAGACGAGACAACAAAGTGCCGACCAAAGGAAAATCACTCAAGAGGACGACAGGTCGGACGGTTTTACAAAAGGCTGACACATTTTTACAGGATGATGCAGTCCTTCTCTGATGAGACAACACGGACTCTAAAAATATAAGAATCTCAAAACATGCAGGAATTTTTCAAGGAAAAATCTATTTTAGTAAATATTTTAAGGAGGACTTCTATCTAAAATGATGTTCCAGTAATGAAAACCCATACGTGACTGTAATGTGAATCATTTTAGCATCATGTTGGAAAAGAAAAGAAGAAAAAGTCATCTTTAGAGTCTTGTTTAACATTTCAGTTGAAGAGTAAAATCCTGGTTGCCAGTTTTAAAGAGATGATGGATATTAACTGATGTTTGTTTTTGGGGCTCAAAACTAATTTACTTTTTATTCAGTGCTCTTAATTTCCAAGGCAGGTATGCAACTTCATTACCTGACTAATTTTAGCCTGGTTTCATAAATAAATAAAGCGTTGTGTTGTTGGAATAATAATGTAAAATATAAACTCACCAGTCACTTTATTAGGTACACAAAAAACTAATTATCCAGTTACCTTACAGCAAGAGTTTATGGTGACGACAAGCTGAAGTTTAAACTCAGAATAAGAATAGAGAAGAAATGGAGTTAAGTTTGAATGTGACTTGGTTGTTACTACCAGACAGGCTGGTCTTTCAGAAACCATCTACTGGGATTTATAACCCTTAGGGTTTATAGAAAATGGTTTGAAAAAGATCAAATATTCAGGTAGAAGCAGTTGTGTGGAGGAAAATTCCTTGTTGATGTCAGAGGTCAGGTGATATGGCAGACTGGTCTGGAATGATCAAAAAGCAACGGTGTTATGGCCTTTTGTCGTCTGTTTTGTGTGTGTTTCTTCCCCTTTCCCATTTTTGCTGCAATGCTGCGTCAGAGGAGTGACTTCTGGCCATCAGCACCACGCCTCATGTGCTGAGAGGAGCTGTTCTTCAGCACCACACCTTGCAGTCTGCGCCCATCTCCTCCTGCACTACCTGGCTCAGCCCTGAACCGCCAGCTGAGGAGAATCACCAGAAGCGGACGCCAACAGCTTAAAAGACATTCTGGAACAGATCCTCGGGGAGCAGCAGACCTGCGACGCCTGTCTGTGGCCTGTTGTCTCAGTTCGGCTGCAGCTGCAGCTATCCACTCCTGACCTCACCCGCCCCTGCCCCTGCTTGCTGCTACCATCACGATACTTATATAACCAGGGGAAACCCCAGATGTGTACTGATCATGCAAATACTTTTCAGATTGTCACATTTAATGTTTTTTCACCCAGCCACGGACATTTTCTCCTATTAAAGCTATACAATGCAACATTTTCAAATTCTTAAATCATGTTCTTGAGCCAGTATGTGCTAAAACGATCCTTTAAAAGGTTAATGAAATGTTACCCAGACCCCTACCAGCCTCTGTGGCCAGAATACCGCTCTTGCAACTTCAGAGTGGTGGGCTGCCACCTGCCATACTTAGAAACAATGGTGCTGACATGCCTGGTGCTGCAGTCTGCTTCCAGCATGTTTCCTGCATGTTTTAGATCATGAACACAGCTGATTTGTTTGATTTAGTGATGAACCGCTCCTGTAGACACTAATGAAGGCTGAGGAGACATTTCAGCAGTTAGATTAAGGTGTTAAAAAGACAAACGCACAGCGAGGAGATAAGTTTCACTTTTGGTTTCACCAACAGAACACTAGAGGGTGCTAAACGCAAGCCACAACTGACTAGTGTGCCTTTAAATATAAATTGTTCAACTGTTATCAGCAGCTTGTTCAAACAGTGGCCGGCTCCAGACTCTGATTGGTTCTTTTCTTGACTAGTCCTGTCATTTCCATTTGCTGATTGGCTCTTTTGTCCATTCCTCCCATCATTCTTGTTTTCTGATTGGATTTTGTTACTGTCAATTTTTGTGGTCTATTATATGTTGATGAAAATGTCAGTTTTCGTCAAAATTTCATTTCTATTTTTCTTTTTTAGTTTTTGTTTTGTTTTCATCTGCAAAAATTCATTCGTCACTATATATATATATATATATATATATATCTATATATATATACATATATTATGTGCGAAATACACACTGGTCGTGAGGTTCTAAATCGCTTCTCCTTACCTCATGTTTACTACACAACGCAAAACTTGCCCAGACCCCAAAGTTTGTTGCAGGAGAGGGGAATCTCACAGTGTACGCCCGGCTTAAAACAGAAAACGTACGGTAGGATTCACTCAGGCTCACCAGAATGAGGCCATGAGAGACTAGAGAAATGTTGCCTGGTCTGATGAGTCTTGCTGCTATCATGTCAATAAAGAACCAAACCTCTGGTGAATGATTTTAATAATTTCCATAATCGATGTGACGAAGACTTTGGGCCATTCTGAAGGCAAACAGGGATTCAACTTGGCACCAGTGAGTCTATGTCAGAAGTGTCTCTTTTAAGCTAGAGCAGTTATATAGGAGACGATTAAGTTGGAGGGTTTGTAATTTGATTGTTCAGGATTGCAAGACCTTTTTTTCATATAATTAACATTTATTGTAGAAACTTGTACATTACCCAGCGGATGTCAACCAACTCAATCTAGGAAATGTTATATGTTGGAACTTTTCAGTTAAGTTGGTAAATGTTGGGTGTGTCAAATCACCAGGCGTTTAAATGACCCAAAGTCAAAAAATGTTTGTGCAAACAAAAGTGAGATACACATGACAACTAAATTATACACAGAACATTTTTAAACTCTTCTATCTCTGTATGAGGTTACTTGTTAAAAAGCGTCATGCTTTAGAGAAACGGATGTACTTTTGTAACCTGCGTGAAAATAAATGAAAAGCTGTGTGAGTGTGCATATGGTTCCTGCGTGAACCCACTGGCTTGTGTGTTTTTGTACACTCCAAACACTCATTCAATTTAAATTGCACACCTGCACCACATCTGGTTTGCAAGTCCAGAAAGACACAGATTGCTGAAGGGAAAAGCAGCTGGATTACCTGTGGAATTGACACTGACGTCTGTCAGGGTTGGTTGTGAATAAAGATGAACATGCATTCCTGCCGTTACCCGTCTGGTGTCCTTCCGGAGGAAACAAATCACTGTCAGAACTGGTGGTAAACTTTTTCGCCCTCCCCGGTCAAGTCCTTTTTCAGCCATTTGTTCATACAATCTGTCCTTGCGTTTGATTTAATGATCGTTAAAAAAAAATTGTTTTATATATAGTTATTTTTTTACACCACCTCTGAATTCCAGAGGCACAACCGTAAATGGGCACCTTCAGGCCAGTTTGATTTCACCAGCGGCTGTCCTTCACCTTATTGCTCACACATGCCCTATTATATGTTTGGCAATCAGTTTAATGGCCAAAATAAAACTCTCAACTGCTCTCAGCAGCAGCAGCAGCTTTAGTGTCGTGATTTCGATAAAAAAAAAATAATAATAAAAGAAATCAAATCAACAAAAGCAATTAAAACTTTTTAAACTTGAGAATAAAATTGATCATGATTCCTTATGTCTTTCAAGTCAATTTTAGAAATAAAATATCAAAAGAGACAAAAGTAGCTTAGGATTAAATCAAACCAGGTGTCTGAGTCACTGTTTTGTCATAACTGATTAATTAAAGGCACACTATGCAACTTTTTCATATTTTTAAATTATGTTCTTGACCCAGTATGTGCTAAAATGTTCCTTTACAGGGTTAATGAAAAGTCACTCAGACCCCCACCTCCCTCTGTGGCCAGAGTACTGCATTTGCAACTTCAGAGTGGTGGTCTGGTCCCTGCTGGACTTAGAAAAAGGAGCTGACATGCCTGGTGCTTTAATCTGCTTCCAGCATGTTTCCTGCATGTTTTAGATCATGAACACAGCTGATTTGTTTGATTTATGAAGGCTGGGGAGGCATTTCAGCAGTTAGATTAAGGTGTTAAATAAACGAACGCACAGCGAGGAGGTAAGTTTCGCTTTTGCTTTCGCTAACAAACACTAGGGGGTGCTAAAAGCAAGCTAAAACTGCCAAGTGTGCCTGACAACTTGTATAGTTTTTACAGCTCACCATCAAAAGGCTAAAGGTGGTTTATAATGTTTTTGTCTCTCTTTTTAAAATATTTTCATGTGTTTTCATGATAGAAATCATCTGAAGTAGATCTACATCACAAGGATTTCAGGAGTCGACCTGATTCACCTGAGCCTCAGCTAATTATTACTGAACCATCACAAAAGTAGCTGAACTTCAGTGATAGATATTGTGCACTGCTTTAAGTGTGAAAAATGTGGGATTAACTGTCTCATCTACCACTGGACCTTCACAAGCCACCGATTTCATCATGGAAGCACAGCTAATTTAACATGACAAACACAGAAATAGCTATAGTAGTAACTGTGCAAGATCTAGCTGTTTTGCACGAGTGTGCATGTCTGTGTTAATTTCAAGATTTGACAAAAACAGATTTAATTTTATCGTTCCTGCATGTGAGATGATCTTAGCATAAAGACCTAGCATAAAGGATGATATTCAGATTACTTGTAATCGATTGACGACACTTACAGCATGTCCTCAAAAAGCACTTTGGTACACATGCATGCACACACACCTACATTCAACTTTTTCTGGTGTCCAGTTTGTTGCATGTGTTTGGGTGTGTGTCCTCTGGAGTAGACCATCTGCTCCCTCCTATTTATTGCCTCTATCCCCAGTTGTGCTCTATCCTTCTGGTGGTCTTCCACCCCATGCCAAAGCAGACACCAATTAGAGAGTTATGCATTACACTTTCCTCTTCAGCCTAGCACTCATTATGTCATATTCATTTAGAGTTAGCTTTGCTGTCTTCAACTCCTGTGGGTACGTTCAAGATTTTCCAACACCCACAAACTCTCCGGGTCTGAAAAAGAAGATGGGGGAGGTGGAAGGAAAGAAATAAGAACAACAAAGATTTTCACATCGGTTTTTGTTTCCTGTTATGAACTCAAAATATTCTAAAATGAGTGGGTTATGGGATGTGTAGTGTTTTATGGACTGATAAAGGTGTGAACCAAGAGTTAACTGAATAAAACAAACCCAATTTCTGGCTCTGGTGAGCTTTGTTTTCATTTTATTTTACCAGAAAAGGAACACATTTGCTGTTGTGACTCTTCATTAGTTTTGTAAACTGATAATATAAAGTTGTTTGGAAATCCTTTAAAGTGACTGTGTGTATTTTCCCTGGTGCTAGGGGGCAGTACATACCTAAATCATTGCAAGCAAGCAGTATTTTTGTGTTCGAGTAAGACTTTACCAACGGATGGCCACTAGGGTCAAAAATCACTGGGAGTGCAACCTCCAGCAAAATGACAAACACATCAGACTCCCGTTCATCACTGGCAGCAAGTGAAGAGGTAAATGTTTGAAACAACAACGTTTATGAATGGTGAAAGTTTTGTTACAGATCTGTAAATGCATTTTCTCCTAACGGGCTCCCATAGATTGAAACATGGCGTCTCCCTGAGACTTAGACCCATGCTGATATATTTTAGACCTGATTTTTATGGTTATATGTTACAAAGCTGCCAATATTTTTCAACAACTGGGTATCATTTAAGGAGGACCTAGAATGTAAACCAACATTTTCCTTGTTGTTGACAGCTTGGGTGGTTAACAGTAGCATGCCAAAAAGTCAAAGCCATGTTTGACCTACTTTTTATGTAAATTTGAAAAAGGCGAGAGAAAATCTTCTGATCTGAGAAAGTCTTCCTTAACACGTCATAAGAGGGAGCCCTTCATGTCTCCAGTGTCTGAGGCCTTCTGGGAAAACCAACCAATCAGCAAGCAGCTCATTATCATATTCATGTCCTGGTCCAGTGGGAGGGGTCAACAGCTCTTTTCACAGCAAGGCTGGTTTAGGGGGTTTAGAATGGCCTGTATCAGGGCTCCTGGGACAGATGAAAGCCAAAAGAACATTTCTGATGCTTTCTAGAGGCTCAAAACTGTTTTAGATTGTTGATTAGCTACATTCTATGACCACTTTAAATAATTTTCAACAACATTCCAATGGATATTTCCAGAGATTAATGGCAAAAACTACACACTGTCACTTTAAAGCAGCCACAACCAGTAATGGCCACAATAGCATACGCTGTTCAAAATGTTTTAAGCAATCTCTTTTAAATTATTTATCTTTAACTACAGTTTATTAACATCGCATTTTTCTTAAAAAAAGAAACATGTTTTATATACTCTCTTTAATTGTCTGATTGTATGTGATAATACTCCAAAGGGGTTCGAATGAAGGCAACTGGACTTTTTTCGGTTTCTTCAAGAAACCGAAAAAAGTCCAGTTGCCTTCATTCGAACCCCTTTGGATGATGATGATTAATAATAATAATAATAATAATAATAATACATTTTATTTGTAATGCACTTTACATTTCACTGAAATCTCAAAGTGCCAAAACATATCTCCATTGGTTTTTCTTAAAGCAAGAAAAACCAATGGAGATAAAAAATAGACACAGGAAGAACATAACAAGAAGTGCCAAAAGATAATTGAAGTCATCTAAAAATCCAAGCAAACATTAATACATACAATACCATGATTACCAGATTACCATGACCTGGATGACTGAGAACCTTCACCAGCATATGTGATAATTTATTATATATTATATAATTCAATACATCATTGTGAAGTAAATCAAGGAAATAATCAATACCTTTAAAAATCCTTGAAACACTTTCATAGCAGTGTGGAGTTCAAATATCTTCTCTCTCTCTCTCTCTCTCTCTCTCTCTCTCTCTCTCTCTCTCTCTCTCTCTCTCTCTCTCTCTCTCTCGCATGGGGGCAAGTTGCGCCATCGAATCTTAAATTTTCTTCATGTTTGAAAACACTCACTTTTATAATTATGAGCCAAGCAGGGAGCTGATGAAGCTTTATTAAAATCCCAGTTCAAGAATGAATGTATAATTAGGACATGTTTGTTATTAGATAAATATAAAATGCATGTGAGACATTTTCATTTCTTCAACAAATATATACATAATATCCAGATGTTTTAAAAATATTTTTATTAGCTTTTAAAAACTTGATTGTCCTCCAGATAATAAACTTTTTGATTACCTTCAGCAGATGGACAATATTTGTTTTCAGCTAATTAAATTTGAATATCTAATATCTTCATTGCTACCATACTTTATAAAGACGTTTATAGCTCTGTGAGGATTTAAGATGCATAATGTTGTGGCGTTCTCTTACATTTCCTCTGGTGGCTCCACATTCCACTGCAGACGGAAGCCCAATAATCCCTGAACAACAGCTTAACTGATAAAAGCAGATGCATGTCAAAAGTATGTTCTCATGACGAGATAAGTTAAGTAATCCACTTGATGCTCAGACAGTTTTATCAGAGAAGAGATGCGTGTTGTGTCTCCGTATCAGCATCACGTTGTTTTCAGTGAAATCAACAAAATGCAGGAAGAGGATATATAACGGGACAACCTTGAAAAATATCTTATTTTCTCTTAAGCACAATGTGTGTGGGTGCTGCAGCATGTGTGTGTTTGTGTATCTACATTTATTCAGACACTGCACAATGGTGTGTGTGCATAAAAACTGTGGGAGGAGAGGAAATGTGTTACAAATGCACTGAGAGTTTCCATGGCTAGACATTACCTTTTCTTGACATTGCAATTAAAGTTCTGGTGCTGCAAGTAACCTTCTATTTACTGTCCAGGGGAACCAATAAATTGCTCCCATATTTGTCACAATAAAGCAGCCATCAGACTCCAGAAGGTAGGTGTGTGTGCATGAATCTTGATGCTGAGCAGCTGTCCAATTAACTTTGTAAGGTGGATATGCACCCATGGCACAAGCATGCCACCCTTTCTAGGTAAGGCTAACAGACTGTACTCTGAAATGACACCAGAGTCACAGTATGTGGGAGCAGAACTGGAGTTTCTGACATTTAGGGAAATCTGTGGGCAGCAATAAAATCTCAACATTTTTACATTTCTTTCGTGAAAATTTTAATTAAAATACACGGCGTTCCACTTATCTGCAAACTGAAAATGACACTTTTCTGTTTCTGTAGCAAAGAATGGTCAAACACCAGAGGGTGTTTTATATGTGTGAATAACTGTGGCTGAATACAGAGATTTATAGGGGCATCAGTGACAGGAAGATGATAACTGAGAAGTTTTTAAATAAAAATTGGTCACTAGAGATATCAGGCATGTTTGTTTTTCTAAAGAGTTTGCATCTTTAATTCACAGGTGTGTAAAAATATAGTTAATTCTTTAAAGAGGACCTAGAATGTAAACCAACATGCTCCTTGTTGTTGTTGAATAAAGACAGCTTGGGTGGTCAACAGCAGCATGCCAAAAAGTCAAAGCCGTGTGTGACCTACTTTTTATGTAAATTAGAAAGTTGAAAAAGGCGTTAGAAAACCTCCTGTTCTGAGAAAGCCTTCCTTAACACGTCATAAGGGGGAGCCACGCCTCCTCAAACCTGCATGTCTCCAGTGTCTGAGGCCTTCTGGGGAAACCAACCAATCAGCAAGCAGCTCATTATCATATTCATGTCCTAGCCAAGTGGGAGGGGCAAACAGCTCTTTTCACAGCAAGGCTGGTTTAGGGGGTTTAGAATGGCCTGGATCAGGGCTCCTGGGACAGATGAAAGCCAAAAGAACATTTCTGATGCTTTTTAGAGGCTCAAAGCTGTTTTAGATTGTTGATTAAATACCTTCTAGCTCCTCTTTAAGTGAAATTCAAAAAACAGCAGTGTAGATTTTTTTAAATTTAGGAAAACACTTTTTTTTTTTGCTTATTTGCATCTTACATCTGCATTTTGTGTTTTTAAACAAGCCCACTTAAAGATGGAATATACTTTCTTAACTTCTGTGTTTTTTGATAATTTGCTTGTGGTTTTAAGTTTGTAAACTTTGAGCTCCTAGGAATTAAAATGCTCATTTCTTTTGTTAGACTAACAAAGAAAAAAATCCTCTTTCATGTCTGTAGCGTCAGTAGAATGAAACCTAATTCACTGATAAACCTCAAACAGAAAGACCAGAATGTGGCGAAACAAAAACAGAAGCATAGTTGAACAATGAAGGTTCGACGGACTGATGTAAGAAATGGACTGACAATACAAACTAAAAAAAAGACGAAACTAAACAAAACATTTGTAATTATTTCTTGGTTGGGCAATAACACACGATTTCTGTAAATGCTAAGGTGGGCAGAGAAACAGGTCATCTCTAAAAAACAGAGTTTCAATGTGCCAAATACTTTCAAATTGTGCGATTTCTTAATATATAAATGATTTTGTAGTGACAAGATAAAACGACACCGTGCCAAGATAACATTTCAAATATTTCTGCTAAAACATAACATTTGCCAGAGACTGTCACCATTAATTAGCTCGAGGCTGTGACTCAATTCACAAACAGCTTCAGTAAAAGTCCACTGATGCGAAATGCTAAAGTAAACAAAACATAACTATTGATGAACTCACTCACTTCTCAAATCTTGTTTTTTATCAACAAGCAGTTCTGGTTTCAGATATTAATTACTTTGACAGTTAAAATGGTTGATGACAAAAAGGAAGGAAACTGAGCAAGATGTTCTTGTTCCTCAGTTAGTGGTGAACAGGAACTGAGTCCTCAACACTGGAACAGGTCAAGATGAGCTATGAATGATGA
This sequence comes from Aphyosemion australe, assembly GCA_006937985.1. NCBI lineage: Eukaryota > Metazoa > Chordata > Actinopteri > Cyprinodontiformes > Nothobranchiidae > Aphyosemion > Aphyosemion australe. The sequence goes on from SSNS01000038.1 coordinate 3,232,323, forward strand.
AGAATAGTTTTCCAGTGAACAGATTGTAGGATAGCAAAAACCTCATGACAACATGTCTGACTGCAAAAGGCTTCCAAGCAAAGGTGCACAAAAAAAGTGAAGAAACAATTTTTTTACATAGCGCCTCTCAAGATAAAAATCACAATAACAAAAAAGAAAAAAAAAATATATAAAAAATTATATATATATTAGGATGGGAATTTAACTTGTTAATTATGATGAGTTAATTAAAAACACATAACACGTTAAAAAATTAATGCATTTAACCCTTTAAGCTTGAGGGTCCCCCAATTGGGGGACGTTGAAGTTTAGCAGCAAAATACATGCCCTAAATATCAATATAGTCAAGCTGCACCTCTAAAGGAAGCTCAGAACCTTGGCTACAAGACCATGTAAACCTTTTTTATGTGCTCCAAACACAACTAAAACTACAATCAAATGAGTGATCAGAAATCCCTCTTCATGTGTTTTTGCCTTCATTTCTGTCTCTAATGATGCAAAATCAAATCAAATTGCACACATTCTATCAACCCATTATTATTGTTATTATTATTATTATTATTATTATTATTATTATTATTATTATTATTATTATTATTATTATTATTTTAAAGGCAATACCATTATCAAAATGTACTTAAAATATTATTGTACTTTTAGGTCTGTCCCATTTTTGCCAGTGAAATACATATATCACATATTATTGTTTACAATAATAATGTCAGTGACTATTGTTTGATTCTCTGTCTCA
>SSNS01000038.1:3238868-3251912 GCA_006937985.1 Aphyosemion australe
CCTGTCACAACCTCCTCCCGTCATGGCCCCCGGGGGCATGATTCCCCCACCTAGTGGACTCCGTTTCCCAGCATCCATCTCTCTGGACTTCCTCTCCACGTCATCACCGCACCTATATACGGAAGTGCCCCACTTCCGCCAGCAGATCAGTCATCGATTCTCCTTAGAACGATCCTGAACTATCCTAGCTTCCAAGCTAACCCACCAACAAGCTCTCAAGCTCTCAAGCTACCAATCCACGCCAATCTGACAACTCCAAGTAAGTCAGCTTTTCTTATTTCTGGAACGCCGGCCAGACTCGTTCCCTTTCGAGCGCTGCCCGCCGTTTCTATAGCAACTGCGTGTCACTCACTCTCAGCGCTAGTTCTCCGCGCCTGGGTCGTAAAACACGCTACAGCCGAACTCTCTGCTAGTCCTCGGTCTGCCTGTTCGTATCCCAGTCCTGACACAACCACCACTGCAAAAATATAGTTTTCTTGATATGACCTATTTCCTGTATTAGTTGCATTTGTTGTCATCATCTGACTTGTGCCAACACCTTCTAGTTTGAAATGGAACGTTCCTTTTTCTGTCAGCTGCCTCTGTCACTAGCTCTGTTCAGCTTCATTTAAAAGACTAGCAAATTAGAGAGGTTACAGCCAGAGTATGGTCATTATAGATCAGAGTTAGAACAGAGCAGAGGAGGAAACACAGCGACTAGTGATGCAGGAATAATATTTGGACACTTGATTGGCTTCTTATCCGATACTCTTTGCACTTCAAACACACTCCCTCTGCTTTAACTCTGTCATTGATCAATTTCAGTCACTCAGGCAACAAAAATAAACTCGTCTTACTCTGAAAACCCTAACGACCAACTCGCACGTTTCCTCCTCTTTTCTTATTTCCCTCTTTGTGTTTCTGCTGCTTCCTTTCTGCATTGCAGTAACACTTAGTCTTTAGGATTTATGCTGTTTTGGAACAATGATGCACTACTTATCTGACATTTGTCTAACTTAACATTGACTTCAGGTGCAGCAAGGAAAGCCACATTTTATTTTGTAGACACAGATTTAACTCCACTTTGAAGCTATTTTTATTTCACTTAAGTTTCATTTGGGACGTTTTTCTTTTTTGACGGACTATTTTTCACCTGAAAGGCCTTATTTAGAAATAGGAAAACCAAAGTGAAGACATTCACATTAAAATAAAGATATAAACTCAAACGGGTGCTGAACCAGGCAACAAAAGCTAGGATTTAATTAACTTGACAATCAAATCCCTCCTATAATTAATATACAGAGCCTCCATCCCATTAAAATATGTGATGAACCATTCTTCAATAAAAAAAAAAAACACTGAATCTATCCAAAATGTGTTTAAAGGGTATCTGTCAGAAATATTTGAGAAACTAAGAGCATTTGATCAAATTTACAGCATAAATATTTGTGGTTTTTTTTAATAAATAGTTTGTGAATAAAATATCAAATCGTCAAAGAGAGAACATGCAAACAAACCGTCAAAAATGCACATTTAAAGATGTGTATCATTTAGGATAAAAGCCATGGAACATAAAATAGGCTGTTTTTAATCACAAGACACACAAAGGAAAAGTTCACAATTAAAAACACATAATGCATGGACTGTGTCACGGTTCTGACTCCCCGACCTCCATTTCAGTTCTAATCCCCCCAGCGTTTCCTGCCTCAGGACTTCACTACCCAGCAAAAAAAATCCGACCTCATGAGCACGCAACCCCTGGATTTGGACACAGCCATTGTTTCCTGTTTCCTCAGGATTGTGCAGAGCATTTTGAGCGTCCAACTCTTTAGTCATGAAGACATTGAGCAATCCGGCTCTTCAGTCAAGTAGACATTCAACTACCAGTAAGTGGCTTCTTTGTGTTCTGGAACCACAGCGCACTCTTGTTTCCCTTCAAGCTGCGAGCTGTGGTTCCTATATTAAATGCGTGCCTGTTCAAAACCCAGTGTCAGTCCACTCCGTGCTTGGGTCATACAACACGCCACATTTAAACTCAACAATTTAGTTCCAGCCAGATTGTGACAGTGATCGTGACAGACTGCCTGTGCAGTACATTTAGGTTTGTGAATGAGTTCCCAGCCATTACTGGCTGATGGCCAGACAGCCTGTGATTGGTTAAGACAATGTAAAAAAATAAATAAATGGAAGTTATTCTTTGGGTGAAATTCACAATCCTACAATTTTACTGTTAAAAGGGTCTAAAGAGCCGCATTCTGCTACCTCACAATGTATGGAATATTGAGTTAATATCATCAGCATCATCATCTATTAATTAAAGAGAAAAAAACATCTGCACACGAATAAACTGTACATCTGATGCTTTTTAGCATAAAAAAACATCCATGTATATCTTTGTTGGCCCTTGCATGGGTCATTGGTCTTTTAATTTCTTTTTTTATGCCTGTACAGAACTTTGTTTTGTCTCCTGGTCGATGGAAAGTGCTATAGAAATAAAGTTGATGATGATGAAAACAGGTTTTTAACAAAATGTATCATTTTATTTCTTGTAAATCAGAACAGAAAATCCATCGTTGCTAAATAAATTGCCCTTAATCTATTATTTATCTAAAGTGTGATTAAAGGGTTCACAGTCATTTAGCACATTTCAACCTTGTCTAGGTTTTATAAAGCACTTTACAATGCTTCTCATTTACACACACACACACACACACACACACACACACACACACACACACACACACACACACACACACACACACACACACAGACGCACTTCTGATTATATAGCTGAACCTAATATATGCAGCTCTTTTTACACTCAATCAGACACCATTAAGCTCATTGGAAGCAATGTGGGGTTCAATGTCTTGCCCAAGGTGCACTTCACCATCGAGAGATAGCTGCACCGTCTAGCCATTAGGTAACACATTATGATACTAACGTTATATAGTTATTAATATAATTATTAAATAACTGCTAATTTTCTCTCAAGAGGCATAAAGACACACATAAAAGGGATTAAACTAATAGGAAGAGCAGCAACTTTCCAGCACATGTCCCACTCGTTCACGAGTCAATAACTTGTTATCATGCACAATTTACTACACAGAAAAAAAATACAGGCCTTTTAAAGTTTTGTTATTACCTCTAAGTCCATTGTTTCCATATGATATGCAAATGAATGAAGATACAGGTTTTGAAGTGTATTAAAACTTTTTTGCAAGTAAGATGTACAATTTCAAAGCAAATCCAACAATATGCCATCGCATATCACTTTTAACACCTGTAATTTTCATTTAAATCTAGCTAAAAATGACACATTACTTTTAATTAAGTGAAGAAGTCTAATTACTGTTTAACAACTCAGAAATAAAGATTCATGTGAGAAATAATCTATTTTCCAGCTTTATCTTATTAAAGTTTACTTTTCTGGATGATTGTACTTGTGCGCTGGATAAAAACAGCTGACAACAGAGGACGTTTTGTAAGACATGCTAGGAAGTTTTTATCAAACCAACTATTTCAGATAAGCAATTTTGATTTTCACTAAACCTAATATTTTCAGCAACTTTCTCGTCTCTGGGAGGAGCTGTGTGGATGGAGGTTTGCAATTTGCACCTAGTTAGCACTATGGCAGGTGGCCTCAGGAGAAGGATAGATTGGGGTGGTGACCTTTCTGTGATGCTGTGTTGACAAGTATGATGGCATTTTGAAACAGACAGTGTGAGAAGGTTGCACGAATGCAGTGCCAAAAAATATATACTAAGTAAAATCCATTGATTTGGGGAAAAAAAGCAGCAATTGGAGCATTTGTTTGATTAAGTGTTGTGTCTTCTATTGTCTAATAATTAATGGAAAAGATACATTATATTTTTACCTTGATATGCTTCAATCACCAGGTATTTGTATGAAGCGTCTTCATCGGCACCAAATAGGTCTGCTAAAAGGTCTTGGAAATTTCAAATCTGCCATATTGGATCATTGGATTTGGACAACGGACGATTCGAAAAATTGGAATAGATAGAAATATTGGACCAATAAGGCAATCTGGATCAGGAAACAAGCCCAATGGAAATTCCTAAAGGATATCAGCACCTTGGACAGCGCCATGCTGGATGAGCCCTGCACAGCTGATGATGGCTAAACGAGCAGCACCAACTCAACAACATGCGAGGGCGCCATTACACACGAGGCGAGGCTTGGGCTCGTACTGTTGGATCCCGTAGGTCACTGCCAGGTCGGGTTCAGTTATAACTTTTGTTATTTTGGAGCAAGATGCTGAAGCTGCTTCCTGCTTCCTTCCACCAATCAACACGTCCCTCAGTCCCGCGCGCGTCCAGCACAGCCGAAATATTGCGTGTGATCTCGCGAGAAAATCTTCCCTTTACAAAAAAGGATCAGAAAAGCACATTTTTTATTTATTTTTCCAATACAATTTATTTTAATGATCTAAAACATTATAATGGGACGTAGATATCCACGGTATTATAGGTGATGACTCCTTTAACAGCTTTGAGCTTTTAATTTAAGTATTCATAATATACCTTGTTTCTTTTGTTATGTGACTATCTGCATTAGACTCAATCATAGTTTAGTTTAGGTAAATCTAAAGGTGGTTAATTTAAGTACCGCCTCAGAGTTCTGACTGTTTATGTTTTTTTTGTAGCGGAATAGCTTTAGTTTATTCATGAAAACCCCGGTAGTTAGCGAGAGTAGACGCTCCTCTCTTAAGTAGTCTGAGCCTCCTGGTTTTCTCCCATAAGGGCTGATTTTAGTTTATTTGAAATCCTTGGAAGAGTCATTTTCATTTTGGGTTATTTATTGTAATTAGAGTGGGGATCCCTTCCTTTGTTTGTGTGGGTCCAGATAGCTGTAACCTCTGAGACCAAAATAAATTATTTTACCTTTATTTACATGTTTCTCTCACCCTGCCTCATACTCCTAGCACAGCCAGCTGGGGTCGTAACATAAAACAAAGAATTATGTCACAGCTGTAATACAGTTTAACTATATTAATACAATTTTACATTAAATGTAATACATTTGCATATAATGCACATTAACATATTCATTTTTTTTATTTTGCTGAGCTCCTTGACCCATAAATCAGACCTTTTTTTTCTTCACACAAATCTGCACTTGATGAATCTTTTTTTAAATTTTATTTTATTTTTTAATTAAACATGCCATGTTACACGTATGTTTAATTGGCAGCCTGTAGATGCATCTTTGTATCTGGTTTCCCCAGACATCGTTACCAAAGTAAAGTTTGCAGGACTCACTGACATTCTTTTGTAGGTAGCGGCATCAAAGGGTAACAACATGGCCACACAAAATCTAAACAGACAGAAATGATTTTTAGCAGGTTGGTTGATGCTGTTTAATGTGCAACACCTGACCAGTTAATTAGCTATCCAGGCTGCCAGCTGACATTAGCAGAACACATTTCCCCCCAGTCAACATTAATGTGCTTTCTTGTTCAATTACATAACGAAGCTTAAGATGTTTTTGAAGATAAGGCATTAGCAGCTAAGCTAACTCAGGCTATTGTTCGTAGAGTGAAGTGAATTATTTATTTTAGCTTTGGACATTTTTTATTGAAAATGAATAAAAAATCCCTATAAGACCCATATCTATGCCAAGAAAGTCACCAAATTCAGTAAAAGCTCTATAATAGTGCAGCAATAGAACCCCATGTTTGGATGTGGTTTCTATGGGTGCTCCAGTTTCCTCCCATAAAAAAAAAAAAATACATGCCTGTTAGGTTAACTTTTTGTTTTTGAGTAAAGCAACAAGATGTTTGTGAATGAGTCCCAGCCAAATATTTGTACATTTCTTTTGTCCTCCAAAGGCACCAAGAAGAAATACCTGCGTTTTCCTAAGAAAAATAATACACTCATCCAGGAGATTTAGAGCCTTAAGAAACAAATCGAGCACCTGCAGTAAATAATTCCAAGGGGGAAAGCAGTGTTATAACAAAATGGATGGTTGAAGAAAACGGCTTGAGTTTCCAGCCATGGCTACAGTGAGTTGTAAAATAAACCAAACATCTTAAAGTTCTTACCTTACAAGTTATTACACACCTGAACACCATCATCTACGTTATTCTGTCTCATTTGTCTTAATGACACCATGAAGTCTGAGGTTGGAGTGGAAAATGATTTTGAAGAAAGGAGGAATTTTTCTCAATTTCTAGAAGCGTCAAATAAAGATGTCAGATTTTCTTTGCCGCCACTTAATTAAAAACAGAAAGAAATGGGTCAGCAAACAGAGAGGAAGGCTGTGAGCAGTGTCACCATGTTAATGACGGCCCTGGAACTGAAAAAGGCTTTTACTTAAGAGGTTGAGGAATATCAATACTATTAAAGCATGAATTCTTTAAATCTATGTATCACTTATGTGCATGTTTGAAGCACAAACTCTTAAACTGTCAAGTCACTTATTCATGTCAGACATTTGTTGACACTAATTTAGTCTGAATATACAATGTGTTCCTTTCATTTTCTTCCCCATAACAAAGTCAAGAGTTTTTCAGAAACAGCTTTAAAGCCACATTCCTGAACTTTGCGGATATATGCTCTCTGTCGCCCTCTAGAGGCTTGCTGCATAACGTCACTGTCGTAAAATCAAATCTCGGGCGTAAGAAGCATGTTTACATTCCTAATGTCAGGCAACTTTTCCACCTCCACACATTGAATAAATAGTTTTATCAGGACTGTATAACAACTTTATGCCCGACCAAACACAATAACCCTGGTGAAATCATTTATTACTTACCTAGCCATTAGCAGCACGGCTAGGTTAGAGTTCATGCCGTTCTTTCTAAAAGAGCTCTCCAGCGAGGAAAAAACGGCTCAATAATAACTCTGGTCTTTGCTCTTGCTCTATGAGGTTCTTCTTTTCTTTTCCTAGATTCCTCTGATAAAGGATTTCTAGCTTTCTTTGGTGAATCTGCCACTGCTAAACCGCGGGTCTACGTTATATTACTATGGCAAGCCAAAGGGATCAAAAAAGTGCACGTTCAAAACGCAATGTCCGCCAAAACGCGCATCTTGAACGTGCGTGTAAAGTACTGACTGCGTGTTGCTTTACGGCAAGCCAAAGGGGCAAAAAAAACGCACGTTCTAAAATCACGCATTCTAAACACACGTTATGTCCGCCAAAACGTTTTGGCGAACATAATGCGTGTTTAGAACGTGCGCTTTTTTCACGTGTGCTTTTTTCACCCCTTTGGCTTGCCGTAAAGCAACACGCAGTCAGTACTTTCGGTGTCGGGTCGCGGGTGAAAAACTGTATAGTGCGGTAAACAGACGTGGGACCCCCTAACACCATCACAGCTCCAAATGAACAGAATAGATGATAGTATGCCGCCAAAACTTTACAAAAAACATTCTTTTATATTGTAAAAGTTGCGGAATGTGGCTTTAATAAAAACAGAGGGTTTTGTAAATTATGGGATTTACTATTTCTACTGTTCTGTGCTTATAAAAGTTAACACATTTAAGACAAATGCCCAGCTGACAGACAGATTTTAGTGTGACTAATGCATTTTTCTGCAAACCACAAAGAGTTGCTTCAGGTGGTGTTATTGTACTGCATCCTACATTTTGACACTGTATTTATTAGGAAACATTTCCCCATTTGAGTGTGTTAACTGCTTTTACTACTTGAACGCTGACACTAAACTCATCTTATGCATAAGCATAGCACAATTCTCAAACTATTTTTCTACACAGCAGAGTGGGAATATACAAAGGTATCATCACTCCTGAGTACATGTAGGTTAAGGTCTAGACTTGCCCGTCTATGTGATTTATGAGAGGTTGAACATTTACACCTCGGCTTTCCCTTACTGTCTGACCAAGTCATTCATCAGGCTCCATATAATGAATGGACTTGTTCTTTGCGCTGGAGCTAACAAGACGGTGGGGTCCTTTGAGTTCAGTAAAACGAGATTACAACCACTGGTCAAGCCCAAGAAAAGGGAGCAACTCCTTCTGGAGCTGGAGCACGAGCACGAGGCCACTGGGGGGGTGGGGGGTGGGGGGGTCGTCAATGAAGGCAGCATTGCTTTGAGCTTCTGCTGCAGCCGTGGGCTCCAAAATGGCAGTGCAGGATCAGAAAATGCACAGGGAAAATGTCAGACCCCGTGACACTTAATTTTGCATGCACAGCATGACAAACTTTTTTTTTTGAATAACCACATTCTGCTGATTGGTTGATTTTTTATTTTATTTTTTTCTTTACAAATTTCTTAATATAATTTATCTATTTTCACTCCAAATTCCCCAGGGAGGTCAGAACCGCCTAACCTGTGTCCTGCTGTCAAGTGAAACGTCAACATATATTAATATATATATATATATATATATATATATATATATATATATATATATATATATATATATATATATATATATATATATATATATGGCTATTTGAAGCTTCAGCACCCCTTACATTTATCCTCTATAACAGGGGTTCCCAAATTTTTTCTTTGCCCATGTCCAAGACAAGCCAGGACCACCAATTTCAACTCCTACATGCATAAACACATTAACTGTGATCATTTACAAACTTTATAAACACATAGTTTAGGGGTGTCAAATTATGAGATTAATTGAGATTAATTAATTAATCACAGCCACAATTAGTGCACTATTTTTTTATCGGGTAATCTCATTTTGAATCTATAATTTTACTGGGACTTTTCTAGCCTACCTGTTGGGATTTTTTATTTTAAATTTTTATATTTATATTTAACTATCATGCCATACCACATGTCAGATTTTGTGAAAAGCATAATATTTTGTGATAAACTGTCAGTTTTGATATGCTAACTTACAGCACTGTAATAACAGGTTTATTTTAATGTTAGATAAATGTTTTAGTAACAAGTTCTGTCATCATTATTTGCATTGCTCAAAAAAGTGTTCCTTGATGTGTTAACTTAGATTATTCTATATGGACCTGCTGTTTTATTTTTAGTTTCTAATTATTCAAGACTGATAAAAGAGCACAGAATTATTCCGCCTTGGTGATGTCAAAGGAAAGTTTAGAAGCTGTTAAACAATAAATGACTTTAAAAAGCCAGTTTTTTGTTATATATTAATCTTTTAGTCTGCCACAATAATGTATTGAATTTAAATAAAAACACATCAAAATGAGGGATTTTCTCAGCCATTATTAGGTGAGATTAAAACAGAGATTAATTAGATTATTTAATTATTTACAGGTGATAATTAATCTCCACAAAATGTTAATCTCATGACAGCACACATAGAGTTATAACCTTTATATGGAGATCTGATTATACTGTAGGGTGTGTTATTGGGATTTTATAAATGTAAATTTTACAAATAAAATCTTACTAACCTCACAACCTCAGCAAAGACAATCTTGTGGGGACCCCTGTGGGGATCCCGACCCCCAATTTGGGAACCCCTGCTCTATTAGGTGGGGCTGTTGCACCTTTTTTGTGCCCTTTGCCTCCTTAAGATGTGCAGATGAAACACGGTAACACAAAACTCTGGTAAAACAAAGCTGGTTGTCATGGTGGGAGTTGTGAAAATTGTTTCACCAACAAACGACTCAAATGTTAGGCTAACGTGATGAGTAAACCAGAAAATCTGCCTGGATTTATGCAGAGGATTTAAGTTTTAAACTTTCATTCTGTCAGTGAAGCAGAAATTACATCAATTGTCAGAGGCAATCAGGACTTAAAACATACAGAGCCTCAGAGTATTACATGTACTTACAGCCTGCTAAGAACACGTACCATCTGTATACGCATTAAAGAGCAACTTCCTCTTTTATCTTCCTGCTACAGCTAACTCCAACATCCCCTATCGTGGCTGTTGCCAAACAGGGTTTATTTGTTCTATTCAAAAAGAAAATTAAACAAAACAATACTGATTTGCTGTGCTAGTCTCTGAAAGCAGAACATATTTTCATTAGAAATGCAGAAACAACTTGTTTCTCTGTAAATAGCTGAGTTTTAATTGTGTTTCTGCAAACCTAATTTAGTGAATTGTGAACAGTTGCTGTCTTAACTTTTGTAGATAACTCTTTGAGGGAGAAACAGAGATTAGCAGAGCAGACTGAACAACAAAAAGTCCTGCCATTAATTGTGATGACGTCACTCCACATACCCAGTATATTAGTTTAGTCCGATTACTTCCTGTGGCTTTCTTTCATCAATACATCTTTCACCATTGCACTCCTTGAGGATTTCCAGGAACTTAATTAAACAGACAGGTATCCATTACCTTGGCGATGAGCACTGAGAGGACACACTACCTCCAGGCTTCAGGGCACACACACATGCTAATACATACAAAGTCCTGTGAATCTACTCTCGTGAAATCCCCAGTGTCCTTTATCTGCCAATCCTCTGACTTTCATAAGCTGACATGAAGGATGAAACCCCTAATGTTCTGACAAATAAATTCAAAAGGGAAAAGTCTAATGACAGTGAACTGCCAGCGGGTCGTTCCTTTAGCTAAATCTGTCATTTCACATTTTCAGGGACACGTGTTGAGGTCTGCAAAACTAAGCGGCGTTTTTCTATAATCTGAAAGTTCTTGATTCTGTACATTTGAGACCGACTGTGGACTCAAATCCTTGAAACGTAATTGAAAATTGGTCATTTTATTAATAACTGAAAAGTGCAGCAGTGTGCCAGTATGACTTGTACAAAGTCACAGCATGTAATGTTCACAGTTCTTAATAACATAGTTCTGACCTAATCATTTCCTGTAGCCGGTTAACAGTTTTTAAGGTAGCCGGGGCCTGGTGAGAGGCACCTTCGATATAACAGATAAGTTTTTACATAAATGTTATAAGATTAAAACTGAGGTGTATAAAATAGACACAGCTGATTTGTTTGATTTAGTGATGAACCGCTCCTGTAGACACTAATGAAGGCTGAGGAGACGTTTCAGCTGTTAGATTAAGGTGTTAAAAAGACAAATGCACAGCGAGGAGAGATAGGTTTCACTTTCGGTTTTACAAATGGACACTAGGGGGTGCTAAAAGCAAGCCAAAACTGCATAGTCTCCCTTTAACACAACTAACGTCATTTTAAATGGGGAGAAAAAAATAGAAATACATACTTTTTGAAATGAAACACTTTTTTTTTCATGTCCATTCAGTTAATAAGAATAAGAACACCTTTATTTGGTCCTCAGTGGGGAAATTGCAGTATTGCAACAGCACAAGTACAGTAAAGTAAAATAGCAGTAGCACACAAAATATATCAAACAAAAGGATTTAAATAAATAACAGAATTAAAACGTGTTGTATTGTGAGTTTGATAGTTATTGCACATATTAACGATTGCATGTGTTACATATCAGGAGTGTCCATTATAGAGTCTAAAAGCTGCAGGAAGGAAAGACCTGCAGGTATCTCTCCTTCACACAGCGAAGGTGGACCAGTCTGTCAATGAAGCTGCTCTCCAGAGCAGACAGGTCGTCCTACAGGGGGTGTGACTCGTGGCCCAGCATGGATCTAAGTTTAGCCAGGACCCTCTTGTCACCCACCTCCTGCAATGAGTCCAGAGGACAGCCCAGGACAGAGCTGGACTTCCTGATCACCCTGTCCAGCTTCTTCCTCTCTCTCTCTGTGATGCTGCTGCTCCAACAGACCACACAGGTCGGCTGGTGCCACCACACAGTCATAGAAGGTCTTCAGGAGTGTCTCCTTCACTCCAAAAGACCACAGTCTCCACCCAGGTATTTATAAGCATCAACTCTCTCAATGTTCGTTCCCTGAATGTTCACCGGTGAAGGGACGGCAGGCCGGCGTCTTTGAAAATCCACCACCATCTCCTTCGATTTCTCTGCGTTGATCAGAAGGTGGTTTTGCTGACAGCAGTCCACAAAGTTCTGCGTCAGTCCTCTGTACTCCAGCAGTAGCTCAGGAGGGGGGGCAGCAGTAGCTCAGGAGCGGGTTGTCCAGTAATCAAAAAGGTTGCAGGTTCGATCCCGGCTCCCCCCATTGAATGCTGCTGTTGTGTCTTTGGGCAAGACACCTAACCCGCCTTGCCTGCTGGTGGTGGTCGGAGGGACCGGTGGTGCCAGTGTACGGCAGGCCTCGCCTCTGTCAGTGCGCCCCAGAGCAGCTGTGGCTACATTGTAGCTCATCCCCACTAGCGTGTGAGTGTGTGTGTGAATGGGTGGATGACTGATTGTGTTGTGAAGCGCCTTGTGGGGTTGTAGAACCCTAAGAAGGCACTATACAAATACAGGCCATTTACCATTTACCACATCGTCTTCCTCTGTGATCAGGCTGACAATTGCAGAGTCATCTGAGAACACAGCTGTTCGTGTTGTGTCTGAAGTCAGCAGTGTAGTGGGTGAAAAGAAAGGGTGCCAGGACAGTCCCCTGGGGGACGCCCACACTGCAGGTCAGACACACAGTCCCTGGCTCTCACAAACTGGGGCCGGTTTGTGAGGTAATTCAGAATCCAATAATGAATTGCCCTCCAGAAACAGTAACAGAATTCATTTTAAAAGCAAAACATCCCATCTGTTTTCTTCATAGTTTTCTATTTTCACCTTTATTAGTGTCACTTAGTGTGATTAATTTTGTCCTTAAAAGCAAACTATCGACTCTACCCTTCTTGCACTAGTAGCTGTGTCCTCCTGTGTAGGGTTGCTTTGGGTCTGCATCAGAGGAGCCTTGTGTTCATGATAGCAGGGCACATGGTATCCAGAGAGCTGAAAACGGAGACCTCTGGTCCTCCTTCCCAGGAGATCTGAGCATAAAGGGTTTCATCGACTTATCAAGAGGTGAATCCCAGCTATATCCTCTTACAGGAAGGGGGAAATGTGTAACTATTGACTTTAATTGTCCAGTTTCACACATACAAAATCAATTGGTCCAACTGTGGAGTGTTGGCATAGAGTCATCAAACTAAACACCACTGTTATGCAGTTATTCTAGTTAATTAGATACATATTACTCATCAGAAATGAATAAAAACAAGCTAGGCTGATTAAAATTGACATTGCATTTTATCTTCGATGTGGCAGACAATGAATTTGACCTACTATATGT